>JACXGI010014237.1:0-19412 GCA_016801175.1 Esox masquinongy | reverse complement strand
CCCCCCCCCCCCCCCCCCTTTCCACCTAAACAGGGAGTTCAAAGGGCCTGCTCAGCCTTCTCCAAACCATGAAAGCCAGATGAATCCTAGGATCAAAGAGGTCCCCCCACTCTGCTCCTCTCCTGCTCCCCCCCTCCCAGACCCCTCACTCACTCATTCAGTTGCTCCTTCGCCTCAGCCTGGCTCTCTCTCTCCTTCCCACATCTTGAGATGTTAATACTCTTTGTCCATTCTGGGGTTTAGCAGTTAAGATTCTGTCTGAAGTTCTCAGAAGTGGAAAGAGGAGGCTTGACGAATTAGACAGCCGAGTGATTTAAACATGGCAGCACTGTGCATGCGTGTGTGTGTGTGTCTGTGCATGCATGTGTGTGTGTCTGTGCGTGTGTGTCTGTGCGTGTGTGTGTGTCTGTGCGTTTGTGTGTGTCTGTGTGTTTGTGTGTGTGTGTGGTAACCAGTGGTTAGCCAGTCAAGCAGACCAGCTGCAGGGCTGAGCTGGAGGGATAATGTGTCTAAAGGCTAAAGGCTAGCCACACATTAACCCAATCTTCATGGATTCTGGTTAACACTGAGGGACTGCTGGTGGTGACGCTGTCTCCTTCAGCGGTTGTTATGATGGATATGAGATCTTACTGGCTAAAAGTGAAAAAGGAGGGAGAATGGGTGGGGAGAGATGAAAAGCGAGTGAGAGAGGGGCAGATGGGAGAGAAAGGGGAGGAGGGAGATTGGGTGGGGTGTTGAAAGGCAGAGAAAGGGGAGGAGGGAGATTGGGTGGGGTGTTGAAAGGGGGTAACGATGTGTACCTTGGGTTGTTCTTCCTGTTTCCTGATCTGTGTGCTTGGAAAGACAAGTGGTCACACACAAACACACTCCTTGGTTTGTACCTACCTGTATGTTAGGGTTTTGTCTGTTCATGTCAGCGTTGGATAGGTCAGGGATGTTGTGAAGGTCCAGAAGGAATGTCCCTGGGCGGGACCTTTGCAGGCTGCCTCCGGGGCCCTGACTCTGGGCCCAGGGGAGGACAGCAGGCTGCTTGGCTGGCCGGTGCTCCGGGCCTCTACGACCGCTGCCCGGACCCTGTTGGGCTGATGAACTGCTCTCAGATCGGACATTATTCTAGAGAGACACAAATGGAGAGGAGTTAGGAAGAGTGTGAAAGAGAACCGAAGGAGAGAGATAGACAGCGAGGGGTGGGTGAGTCAGACAGAAGGGGAGGGGGGCAGGTAAGGAAAGAGAGAGGGTCTGATTCCTTTAGATAATTTGATAGTTTGAAGGATTGACATTTATTGTATTTATTGAGCGAACGTAGCCTTTCATTGTCCACATTTAAGAAAGTTCTGACCCAAAAACGATGAACGGTGAAAAGGTGAAATCGACCAGACTATATCTGAAACTGACCATCATGAAGCCAGGAAAAGTGTAGACTCAATGAATAGTTACCTGGACAAAGTCCACTTTTCTTAACCACATGAATTATCTGAACTCAAACAAGCTGACGGAACCATAACGGCCTGGTATTTGACAAGGTGACAGATGTGTATGTATATAGTTCAGTCAGACTTAAACCCACTAAACCAACAGAGGGGGAATCTTTTCTTCTTGGATGTCCTGTGTGTGCCTGCTTGATGGAGGGGGTGGGGTCAGTCTCTGCCTCCTAGCCCAGGAAAACTTTCCTAAATTAGACTAATACTTCAAAATGACAGGGCCCTTATGGTTTCCATGGTGCACTGCATACGTAGACTACAACAGGTCCAGCCGGTCCCAAGAACGAGTCCAACGCTTGTCTAGACAGCCGGGTCGGTCCGGTCAGCCGGGTCGGTCCGGTCAGCCGGGTCGGTCCGGTCAGCCGGGTCGGTTTGGTCAGCCGGGTCGGTCTGGTCAGCCGGGTCGGTCCGGTCAGCCGGGTCGGTCTGGTCAGCCGATCGGTCTGGTCAGCCAGGTCGGTTTGGGTGTCATGCTACAAGAACCTCTAAGGGCTTCTTCTTGAGTAGATCAGCGTCAGGTCCAGTGTTCATGGCATCTTGGTACGACAGGGCAGTAATTGTCCTTTATCATAGTTCTGTCTAGTGGACTACAACAAAATGTTAGGAAACGGATAGAATCTTAGGAACCAGGGTAGATGCACAAACACACACAAACACACACACACACACACACCGCTGCGGTCTGTCAGACCAGTAAATGAGTCCCTACAACCCGCCCAAGCCTCTCTCATATTATGCACTAAAGAAGCAAGATAGTAGCAGACAGAAGCAGACAGTAAAGACAGACAGGAAAGCAGACAGTAAAGAAAGTAAAGAGAGACAGACAGACTAGAAGGCAGACAGTAAAGACAGACAGACTGGAAGGCAGGCAGTAAAGACAGACAGACTGGAAGGCAGGCAGTAAAGACAGACAGGAAGGCAGACAGCTAAGCCATCAGCAATCATCCTCCTTCCATTCCGTTGCAGAAAGTACAGATCAAAACAGAAACAGATCATCAATGTTGTGTTTTGCTTTTTAATCCCTTGTTTTTCTCCTCTGTTATTGTGTCTTCCCCAAAAGCCACAGGTCTGGGGAAACACTTCCACATATCCACTGAAGTGTAACATGTGGTACAAGTTTAAAATGTTTGTGTTTTATAGTGTCCTGTTAAATTACAATGCATGCTATTCATAAAGGGCTTTTCATGGCTCGGATAAAATGGATGGGCTCCAGTTGACCTATAGAAGGACATGCAAATTCTGAACACCTGCTGAAGCACATGCACATTCTGAACACCTATTTTCCACTCGTTAGGCCTCACAAAAATGCCTTCTGTAAAGGGGGGTCTGCCTTCTGTAATCGGGGATTTGCCTTCTGTTAAGGGGGATCTTTGCATGAACAACAGTGTGCATACACTATAGAAATACATTTGAATTTACTATATATAAATACATTAAGTAAAATAGGGTTGAACACATTTCTACTATTCCAGATATCCTGGTTCAAAGATTAGTGTAAGGAATGTGGAATAAGCAGAACATCCAGGTGTCCTATTCTGATAGTTTTGAAAGTTTAAAATGAGAGTTATTTTGTAACCCTATACTCCGTTCATAACAAGCCTAAACAGGCCAATTTCAACAGGGCTGGATTTGGTTTCTGAAAGGCAAGTTGTTTAAAGGCTGATACTCCTGGTTTAGTATGAACGTTGCCATCAGCTTTACGCTCCAGGGGCCGTATTCACAAAACATCTTAAGGCTAGAAGTAGCTTCTAACTTGCTGATTTAGGAGTAACTCTTAAAAGAAACGGGCATGTCAGTCCTAACTTTAGGGCTCCTACATTATTGGCCTAAAAATATTTCACAAAGTGTTTTAGCGCTAAAACCAGCTCCTGAATCTGTGAAAAGTTAGTAGTCAAGAGGACTCCTAAATCACTAAGACCAAGTCACAAACAATCCTAAAAGGGCTGCTGCCGGGAATCCACCTCGTAATCAGGTCAACGTTTTAGAAACATTTAATGATACTGAGCTTTTAAAAAGGTATCAGCTTAATCTCGAGGGTATTATGATCGTAGAGCTAGTCATTGATGCAGTCACTTCACTAACAAATAGAAACAACCCAATAACACCGGACATCAAGGTTGTGACAACTCCACGCTACTTGGCCACAGGGAAAATGAGGCTATGCAGCGCAGACGAACTACGTACATCTCAGTCAACTGTCAGTAGAATATTACATCAAACATTAAATGCCCTCCCCAGACCCCATATCATGCGACACATCATTCGGTTTCCTCATTCGCCAACTACAAAGAAACAAAGCCGACTTCATGGCCATAGCTGGACCACCAGGTGTAGTTGGTGCTATAGATGGGACACATGAATTATTAGACCATCAAAAGATGAACGCACATTTCTTTACAAGCTGCCAAACATGTAAAAGGCTGACAATTAGCTGAACATATCTGGACTAGTCAGTATATCATTCTTGGTTTCATGTTTAATCAGTGACACTTAGCCATCATTTTTGTTTGAATATCTTTATTTCAATATGGCAACATGACACATCCTTCTACAGCGTTGCTATGATAAATTCACTGACCGACCCCTCCCCTATCAGCCAATCACTGTGGGCATAGTAAATAGGCTTGTTCGTGGAACACGACATCATCCATAGCAACGGGTCAACTCCGCCCTTTCTCTTAGCTTAAGACTTCTCCCCTTTCCTTAGTAAAAGTTGGTCTTAGCAGCTTTGTGAATAGGTTTTAAGAGGAAACTCTTAGCTAGCTTTTAGTGCTGTTTAGGAGTTCTCCTGGTGGTAAGATAAAATGATTTGTGAATATGGCCCCAGGCTGTTATGCGCTTTAAGTTTAAGTTCCTGACGCAAGACCCTCACAGTGATCATGCAATTACTACTGTAGGTTTATTCCTGGGTCTCAACCCTACTGGAGATTTTCCTACGAATGAGTTTTTCTACTAAGGTGTTTTTCCTACGAAGGAGTTCTTTCTACTAAGGAGTTTTTTCTACCAAGGAGTTTTTCCTACCAAGGACTTTTTTCTACTCAGGAGTTTTTTCTACTGAGTTTTTTCCAGCCACTGTTCATCAACTGTTGTTGTTGCTTGCTCTTTGGGAGTTCTGCATAAGCACTTTGTGAAAACTTCTGATGTACAATCAAGAAATAAGGGGTGTGATTTATTGGAAATATATCATGAACCCAAGAGATGTTTAATGCTCTTATACGTAAACTGCTTACCAACACAATTAGAAGAGTAATAGTTTACATGATGTTATACCCCGCTGGCACTGTCTGCAAGCTCACTATGGTCACAATTGGACAGATAACAGTTTGCAACATAATTTCATTTGTATGGTGTATTCCTGTCAGCCATGTTTGAGATTAGATGGGTGAAAAGCATGAAACCCGACCTTCCCTATGACCCCAGGAAGACATGACTTGAAGAGCTGAACATCTGTTAGGAGTTATCCAACCAAACCAGCTCCATCCAACCCACAATGTCACATGTCTGGTTATGAAAATGTAAAGAATGCGTCAAAAAATACAAACAAACCAATTAAAAACTAAATATGGGAAGACATTTTTTTAAATGACCAGAACGATGCAGTCCCCCAGCACAAACAAACCTGACCAACATTAATGGTTGAAAGCTAACGAATGAGAATATGACAGTGTGTCATTTAACGTTACACACACACTCACTCAGTCCTTTCCACCGGACACTGTTCACCTCTCTATGAGAATCACAGGTTCCTGTAGGGTGGCATCGGGACAGTCTGGGCTCAGATCCCCATGTGATAACCCCTCTTGTCTTCAGAAATTCCCATTCACAGTTTAACCCCACTAGTGAGTAGCACGCACACACACACACACACACACACACACACACACACACACACACACACACAAGCACACACACTGATCGGTGTGTGAATAGATCAAGTGAAACCAAGATAAAAACGTTCTGTTTGTCTCTTCTTTTAATGGCTCAAAATGGTGGATGACACGTTAGTTACTGTAACCATGGCTACCATCAGTGGTCTGGTGGTGATGGGATGGTGGGGCCCACTAGAGGTGGATGGGATGGAGGAATGCATGGCTTGTTGGGCCAACTGTGGTGCTGCTGAGCAACAAACAAAACCACAGCAGTCAGTTATCCTTCGCCACACTGGGATGGAACGATGCGGCGAGTTATCCTTCGCCACACTGGGATGGAACGATGCGGTGAGTTATCCTTCGCCACACTGGGATGGAACGATGCGGTGAGTTATCCTTCGCCACACTGGGATATGTGGACTGGAGGGATACCGCAGGAAAACTCAAATCTACTATTTCTTTAAATATGTTTTTCAGGCCTTTTTAATGCTTTGTTGGACAGAGGAAATGGGGTAAGATGGAGAAGAGAGTTTTGCAGAACGACAAAGAGAACAGTAAGAGGAGGATGAACAGGAGGAATATCAGGAGGAAGAGGGTGAGGGAGAACAGGAGGAGGAAGAGAAATAACAGGAGGTGGAGGAAGAGGATGAACAGGAAATAGAGCAGCAGGAGGAGGACAAGGTGTGTTTAAATGTAAGGGGGGAGACCCAATCCCTGGGGGAGGGACAGGAAATGAAGGCTGGACACACTGGGCGAGATGCTGCATCTCAACTAACCAGCAAGCCAACCAGTCAGGGAAACCAAACAGCCAGCCAACCAGTCAGCAAAACCAACCATCCAGCCAGGGTCTTCCTGTGTTCGGCATTGTGAGTCAGTATTGGTGATGATATGGTTCTCTTGTCAACACCAGTTGTTCAAAACAGCCCATTCTCCATTCTATAGCCGTTCAACAGGTGCATACAGCCTCATCCTGTCTGTTTGTCTCCGTAAATGGGCTCTTTAAATATGACACCTTCCCATTACAATAGCCCCCTGGGCCGGGACGAGGCAGGAAGATGAGGTGACATCATCGTCTTCAGTGGGAGAGCAGTCAACCAGATCGGACCGTCACTGCAGGAGTAGAGCAGCTCCTTTCATACACAAAGCACATTATATCCCAACAACCATCCTTGGCAGTGCTGTTCCTGACTGCAGCAACGTTGAGCACAAATTTCATATGTCCTTTTAAATTATGGGGACATATCAAAGGGAAAATTTGCACAAATTACAAAGTGACACATTTGTGTCTTTACCATTTAAACTCTAAGATCAAAATGCATGGTGGAATATTGGAGCTCTGCATGGAAAGTCCATGGATGCAATCCTAACAGTGAAATCCAGGTATACAGCTTTTGATGTACTGGCCCCTGATAAAGGTAAGATGGGGCTTGTTTTACAACAGGGGTTGGCAACAGGTGGCCTAAATGTTGTAATATATTGAACAAAACATGATTTGGTGATTTATAAAAAGGGATATAACCCAAAAATCTCCCATGTAATGTGCAAAGGAGTTCTCCCCCAAAAAATTATATTTCCACCTTTCTTTTAAGACTTTTTAGCACACTAACATTTTTGAAAATACGCACCCCCCCTATATTTTGCAGCATGGGGAAAAGGACACTGAGTGTTTGGAGGTGCCCAAGAAACTTCTGATTGGGGAAGTGGGGTTTTGTGGGACAGTTAGCGAACTGTTAGGCCTTTAGAATGCCATTTACATTATGCTACCACATTGGAAAAGGCCACAAATGAAAATGTGATGAATGATAAAAATGTAGTAGTTTTGTCTTTCTAATGCAGCTAAATGTATGTCTCCACTCCCATTATTAAGGAATAACACCCTGTTGAACCAGGGTAAACATTAAACCGTCACGACAATTTAGGACGCATCGGTTTCATTTTGTTACACAGAAAATATATCCCAAAATAGATTTGAAAAAAACTATAATAATAAACAAATACACAGCAGCTGCTTAATATTTTATTGGACAATGGAAAACTCACTTCTGAGAATTCAAGCCTACCGCGATGTTTGTATAAAATGCGCATTTAAATGGTGTGAATTGACAACAATTCTGTGTATAAAAGGAGACCATTTAAACATAACATAATTATTGTCAGAAAGAATAGTACAACAATCCTGCAACAGTCCGTCATTGAATGCAATATGTACTAATATGTCACATCCATTTGTAGTTTAGACTGTTCATTGCTGTGTTATTTATATTCCGGCCCACGGACAGTTCAGAACAAATCAGTTCCAAGGTCAAATGTAGTGGCCGATCCCTACTGTAACTAGCCCTGCTGGCCTAACTCTCCATCCCTGGTTTATACCGTAACTAGCCCCGCTGGCCTCCCTCTCCATCCCTGGTTTATACTGTAACTAGCCCCGCTGGCCTCCCTCTCCATCCCTGGTTTATACCGTAACTAGGCCCAGCTGGCCTCCCTCTCCATCCCTGGTTTATACCGTAACTAGCCCAGCTGGCCTAACTCTCCATCCCTGGTTTATACCGTAACTAGCCCAGCTGGCCTACCTCTCCATCCCTGGTTTATACCGTAACTAGCCCAGCTGGCCTCCCTCTCCATCCCTGGTTTATACCGTAACTAGCCCAGCTGGCCTCCCTCTCCATCCCTGGTTTATACCGTAACTAGCCCAGCTGGCCTCCCTCTCCATCCCTGGTTTATACCGTAACTAGCCCAGCTGGCCTACCTCTCCATCCCTGGTTTATACCGTAACTAGCCCAGCTGTCCTAACTCTCCATCCCTGGTTTATACCGTAACTAGCCCAGCTGTCCTAACTCTCCATCCCTGTTCCTATGTAGCAAAGAGCGCCCCACAAACCACTGCAGGTCCCGTCCAACATTCTTCAGTGTTACACGGCAGACACTCTTTACATTCCTGGGATATTTCCTATAGCCCTGCGGAATACGCTGCGACTGCGTCGGCCTTTTTGTGTTGTAGCTCATAACGCAGGTTGTTCCAGAATAATCCGCTCTGACATGATGAGCAGGATGACATTCACGGACAGGCAGTTATGCGTCAATGCCTCATGCCGCCTCTTTTGAAGGCCAGTTCTGTACATCTCTACATTTTACAGGACCAATTCTTTCCCACTTCCTTTCACACGTCCAAATTAAACAATTCATGCAGAACACCATTTGCATTGCTACCTCACTGAACCCCAGACATAAACCGGTCCTGGGTTCAAGCACCGCATCAAACAATGCAAATAAAAGTAGCGTTTTCTTCGGTGTGGTTGGAGCGTTGCTCTGTTGGTTCCCTTAAGCCTGGCAAGCTCAATCAGTATTTTAAATTAGTTGGAGTTGTAAATGAACCCAGGACTGGCTGGAATACCTATTTATCACAGTGTTTTGAAACAGTGGGCATCGAGTGACAAGAACCAAGTAGCACCCCACAGAGCAGGGGTTAAGGGGTGGTGGTGCTGCTTGAGAGTGCCTGGATACAGTCCTTGGCCATGCTAAATGGGCATGTGATCAGTAATTCTTGTCATACCTGAGTATACGGTCTAATATATTACGCCGTTCATGGAATCAGCATTCGACCAACGATGCTGATCCAAGACTGACATCAGACTAGGACACTGCAAGTATCCCATTTAGACTTTTCCCTCTGGTCACCACCAGGTCAGTAGGGTAAGGGTTAGGTTAGTTTGGACACTTCAGGGCGACAGTGATGAGAGCCCGGTGACAGAATAGGGTATTCTGTCACAATAGGGTAATGTGGTATATGGCCAATATATCATGGCTAAGAGCTGATGAACACATGGACAATATAACACAAACCTCTTATTATAAACCAACACAATAACAGCAGTAAAATGTGATGTCATACCCGTGGTTTACGATCTGGTACACCATATGGCTATCAGCAAATCAGCATTCAGACTTCAAAGTATATATTATAATGATAACCAAAAACCAGTATATATATATATATATGTATGTATGTATGCACTATAGTAGTATATATATATACTATATGTAGTATATTCTACTGTTATATAAACAGTAGCCCTTTACTTACCACCGCCTCGCCCTTGCATCTGATGCTAAGGTTTATCAATATATGGAATATAACTTAATATAAATTACAGGCTAATCCCCAGCTTGATATTGCCATAACACCAAACTCAGTATCCATAACGGCTGTACAAGGTATACTGCTGCTTCTGACATAATAAGAACATATCTCACCTCTGCGAGCAGTGCATCCCGGTCCTCGGTGAAAGTTAAATTCCCTTGATGAAGTGGACTGCTCCGCAAAACCGTGATATGCAAGGTTAGAATAAGAAGCCCTAAAAGCAACAAGAGTTCTGCAGCCAATCGAACCATCCTTTTCACCCGACCGGTCTTCGGTCCCTGCGTTGTGGCAGGGGGTCCTCCCGCTGCAGACACTCCGAGCTCCGGATCCGCCGCGGACGAGGAGCCGCAACACCACTTAGAAGCCACTTCGGGATTCAGAATTACAATTTTAAAGGGAAAGGGGGGCGTTGGAGAATAGAGGAATCGGATAAATTAGATTGTTCAAAACACTCAGTTTGGGACGCGACGATTCTTTGTGATTTGTTGTTGATTTGTTGCTTTTGAATGACATTAGGTAAACCTCGACGAACAGTGTTTTTTCCCCAAATGTGACACAATTGTGTTCGAGTTGAATCGTTGAAAGAATCAAGTTAAGGCAAAGTTAATTGTCCATTCCCAGAGTTTTTCTTTGGTATCCAAGTTTAAACCAAATTAAAGATATCCCCCTTTCTATGTTGGTGTGGATCTCTAACGTTATTCTTCCAAGGGTGGCCGTCAGTGTAATGCAATAACCGCGACTCTTTTTCGCAAAACTTAGTTACTACGTTATAAGCGTGTATCGGTAGTTGCACTCCAGGTGGATTCCTATCCACGGTCAACAGACGTGCAACCTTCTTCCAGCTTCGTGTTGCCCCCACCGCATTCTGCACTATTCACCACAATACTCTACCGTCGCCTAAAATTCAAACCCTTTGGTTCGCTTCTTTCTCATTTGTGGAACGCACCACTCCCGGGTTTGGATACATTCTCCAGTATTCATTACCTGGGCTAGCAATATCCAGATACGTCAGAATCAATTTCTACGGGGGCTACACCAGCTGAGGTGGCTACCTTCCACACACAAACCGTCAGTGTGCAGGGGAATGGCTCCCCAAAAAGTCCATGCTACTTTGTGAAGTTTTTCACGCACAACCTTTTATCCATCCAATCGGGAATACATACATGCTGATTAAAACCTAGCAGTTGTAGTGCGTTTCCCTACCTCGCGGTATCTAAACAGTCAACCATACGGCAGTCTGCCCACGCTACTACATGCTGCTTTCTGTCGCAGCGAGTTCTTAAGTGTTTTTATACGCCCCTCTGTTGGTTTGCTGTCAAGACCCCCTCCCCCTCTCCTTAACCCCTTCTCTCCATTCAGCGCCGGTGAAGCGGGAGGGACCCAGAGGCAGCGTAGCAAGGCTACTCGCCATGGCGCGAATCACAAGAAAGGGTAAGCCCGCAAATGTGCCCGATTTTACTATATTTATCAAATGGATTGATGTGACATGGAAAGATATCACAAATGATACGTTCGCTTGTTAGCCTATATTAGAAACATTATTATAATGATGTCAGCCTTTAAATACGACATTCGAAAGAGTGTGCGAGGCAACCATGTAACTTAATTTGCATGCGCGTTTTCCTTGACGCACTGCAGGCCGCCATGAAAGGTGTGTAATTTACACCTCAGCAAGACGTGGCGAGAGACTGATCACCTTTTAAGTACTTTGTTTCTTCAAAGGCCATATTAGTATGGAGATCCTACCGGTTGTACCCGGTAGGATCTCCTTTCACTTCCCCAAAGTGCACTTCCTTAAAACAAATGGCTGCTTTCAGAGAACTTGCAAGAGGGAAAGGTGGATTTTTGCACCCACAGAAACACTCGTATTTTTTCCTTGTGGTGACCAGAAAACAAAAAATAATCCATGTACCCTAAATGTAAACCGTATCCTATTTTTACTCTCACTGCAATCTAACCCTAACCTTAATCTCGATAATTTAACATTTATACCTATGACTTAACCTAGTCCTCACGCCTAACTAACCATAAACCTAACCTGTGATGCCTAAACATCAAAGTAACAGTAACTGCAAATTTGACCCTATGCCAGAAATTGACTTTTTTTCAATCAAAAATGCACATGCAACTAGTTTCAGCCTTTAGCCTGCACACTTTATACATCCTGGCTTTAGCTATCTGTTGTTATCTCTCTTCACACTACAGACCCAGCTGTCTCAAACACCCAATACAGCTTCCTATCGACCCCACTCTCCCTCAAAGGGCAGGGATGTCAGGAACGAGAGAGAGATAGAACTTGAAGGGACAGCAAGAGAGGGGTGAGAGATAGAGAGGGGGGAGAGATAGAGAGGGGGGAGAGATAGAGAGGGGGAGAGATAGAGAGTGGGGATAGATAGAGAGGGGTGAGAGAAAGAGAGGGGTGAGAGAGAGAGGGGTGAGAGAAAGAGAGGGGGGAGAGATAGAGAGTGAGAGAGGATATTTAGCGTCAGACACGCGGTACTGACGGGCGGCAGGACATCAAAGGACGAGCGGAGGATCCCGTCAGAGTAGGGGCCAGCCACATGCCATCCCAACAGGGAAGCAGGCAAAGAGCTGAGGTCCGTAGAATCAACCTAACAGAAAAACAGACCCGAGCTGAGTGTTACAAAAAATGTCACCATGTTCCCTGCATAGTGAACTACTTTTGATCAGCATGACATGGGTCCATAGTCTAAGGGAGTTCAGTACAAGTAGAAAATATGGGATACTTTTGACCGTCCAGACAGACCAGACTGACCTGACTGACCTGACTGACAGACCAGACTGACCTGACTGACCAGACAGACCTGACTGACAGACCAGACAGACCTGACTTACAAACCAGACAGACCTGTGGGGGAGTGTGTATGTTGGGGTTGTGTGGAGGTTGGGGGAGTGTGGAGGATTTGGGGGGTGGAAATTGGGGAGTGTGGAGGTTGGGGAGGGTGGGTGTGTGGAGGGGGGGGGGGTGTGTGGAGGGTGAGTGTGTGTAGAGGGTGGGGGTTGGTCTGTTGCAATTATTACATATTTACCTGATCGCGATGATTTGAGCCAGATCACAGTTATTTTATAGACAACGATCTTTTAACGATCATTGTACGCAATATTTTGATTCCTAAATCATACATTTCCAATCTGAATAAGGGGTTTTTAGGTCAATGTTAGAAATCTCTCAACAAATACCATGCAAACACCATGCAAATACCATGCAAACACCATGCAAATACCATGCAAATACCATGCAAATGTTGTCCATTTCCATCAGTTAGGATGTCTTGGGTATAGAAGCAGAAGAGAGTTTGACAGCTCTGTGGGAAGTTATAGGCTCAGATCATTTACTGAAACTTATTTGCTTCTTAATTTCAGTATGTTTAAACCTAGTTCAGAATTGTTTTACTATGCACAGTAATGTAATTTCACAACATTATTATGTAATAGACAAGCGCGTTTCAGTCGCTTATCTGTTGCATCAACTCTGATCGACAAAAGAAAAAACACTCAACCGGGTGTAAAGTCGAATTTTGTCATTTCCAAACATATTTCCTAATTAGATAATGCACATTAAAATCTATGGATAGAAATGTTGTCCTATTGCATATTAAATGTTGAAACAAGTTTTGCTGCATAAGGAAGGCTGTTTCAAATAACTAGGCTATAATATTTGCAGCAGAGCGAGAGCTGAATTGTTACTGTCATTGCTTTGCAGTTGCGTTTTGTCAACAGCAACCGTTAACAACATTGACTTAGCGGTAGTTTCAAAGACGAACACAACTGCAACACTGGGCGCATTTTGGTTTTAAGCCAAATTGAAAGAGGTGAGCCCAATAATTTGGAGGAGGCAACTTGCCGGATTTGCTCCAGAAAGGTGGCGCTCAAAAGTGCAAACACCACGAATCTGAAGAATCATCCCCGGATCCATCACGTGTATATCTGCAATATTATTAGGCATACACTGTAATAGTGGCATAACATTTACAATATATATATATATTTGTACAACAATTAATCGTCAACTAAAATAATCAATCCTAATCGTGACTGCTCTAGTTGGGGGTGTGCAGAGGTTGGGGGGGGTGGAGGTTGGGGTGAGAGGAGGTTGGGAGGTGCGAATCTATAGATGGTAGTCCACCTGCAAAGCATCTGTTTTTGCCGGACCGCGTAGACGAGCGAATGCCTCTTACTGACTGAGTGACTGACTGAGTGACTGACTGACTAAGTGACTGACTGACTGACCCTTGTTAAATAGCATGGTGGTTAGAGACGTGGACTATAGAGCAGCAAGTCTCGCGTTCGACTCCCGTCTCCCTCGAAACACATTATGCATGAGGATTTGTTCGCTGGCTACACGAATCTCTTGTCTTTTCACTTGACGAAAAAGTCAGTGCCAAATAAGCTATTAACGGCCAGTGGCAAAAAAACGGCCAGTGGCAAAAGAGGATTTGTTCAGGATAGACAAAAACTTCGCTAGCTACACGATTCCCTCGTCTTTTCTCTTCACGAAAAAGTCAGTTATCGTCACCTATATTGATAGTTATTGTATCAATGTCATTCACGAATGGCTAATAAGCTGTTAAAAGCCATACAGTTCATAGATGCTAGTTGTGATCGAGGTAAACTTAATAAGAAACATTAGTCAGTTTAACACAATGCCTAATGGTGTCTAGCAAAATATTACTGGCTAATAAGCTTTTAAAACGGCCAGTGGCAAAAGTCATACAGTTCATTGATGCTATTTGTGGTGGAGGTATGAAACGTTAGTCAGTTTAGCACAATGCTTAAGGGTGTCTAGCGACATATTCAAACTCAGCGTAATGTTAATGCGTGACAAAATGATCTAATGTTGAAATGCTATACCTCAACAAATGTTTAGCTCCGTGGCGTAGTGGATTAAGACACACTCTCTTATCCGGGTTCGTAACCAGCGTGGGCAACCACGATTACTGCTTTTTATTGCCTGGTTTCTTGTTTAGACCTGTCAGAGAGGTCAAGCTAAGCTTATATGAAGGGGTCCAAGCTAGTTTACTGACTTGGTGGGGGTCAGGCTAAGCTAACTGACTTGGACAGGGCCTGGTTAAGGTGAATATGGCCCTTTATTGATTTCCTCTGTGTTAGGTTAATTCCTGGATGTCATTTTAAAGTTTCTGTGAGCCAATAATAGGAATTTGCTGTCACGTAGACGTGTTTTGACTGACTTTGTCATTATGCTAACACTGGTTAGCACTAGCTAGCAAAACAAACTCTAACTTCCTTAACCCTGGATGCAGAACACAAACGGTTTCTTCAAGTTCAGCAAACACTGGAGAAGTGTCATTCTCTAAACTGTAAGTGCAATCAACTGTTTTATGGGACATCACAACTATATTGCATGTCTGCAAAATGTAGTAACTCACCCAAAACATTTAATGTATGCTTCAAAACCTAGTTATTGTGTCAGTAAATAGGCCAGTGCCACCAAAATGAAAAGGTTTTTTGTCATCATGTGAGCTGTACTGGTCAAAATGATCTAATTCGAGAATTGAAACAAAGCAATTGAGAAAAACTGTAAAATTTTACCTACTATTGAAATAAGTATCTAAAAAGCTCAGTGTGATACACGATAGCATTCAGCTGAACAAAATTGACATATTGTATAGTAAATGTTTCTCAATTCTCATGATCCTCATGAGCCTATGTGACATGCAGCCTGGGAGGCCCTGGGCGTTCCTCTGTGTTCTCCTCTGACATGCAGCCTGGGTGGCCCTGGGCGTTCCTCAGTGTTCCCTGACATGCAGCCTGGGAGGCCCTGGGGCGTTCCTCAGTGTTCTCTGACATGCAGCCTGGGTGGCCCTGGGGCGTTCCTCTGTGTTCTCTGACATGCAGCCTGGGAGGCTCTGGGCGTTCCTCTGTGTTCTCTGACATGCAGCCTGGGTGGCCCTGGGGCGTTCCTCAGTGTTCCCTGACATGCGTCCTGGGAGGCCCTGGGGCGTTCCTCTGTGTTCTCTGACATGCAGCCTGGGTGGCCCGCCTGGAGTTGGCATCACACAGCATATAGATTATGGGTTGACATATTTTGTGTTAAAACACGCACACACAGACACACACCCACAACACACACTGTTAGTATTGTTATAGATCTTGTCATTCCCCAACAGGTTTATTCATGATGAGGTCACTGTAAGATTGTTGAAGAGCAGCCAGAAGATGTTGATTTGTATTTTTCTCTCTAGACCAGGAGAATATTTCCCCTTGACAGGCTGCGCCATTTGAAAGGCAGGGTGTAGGGTAGAGCAGGTAGGGCAGGGACAGGAGGAGGAGGAGAACAGCTTCAAAGGTATAAGGAGCAAGATGATGAGGAGGTTGAGGATGCAGAGATGAACAGAATAGGGCCGGTTAATGTAGCGTTAGGGTTATGACAGGGTTAAGTTCATGGTAGGGTTAGGGTTATGACAGGGTTAAGGTTATGGTAGGGTTAGGGTTATGGTGGAGTTGGGGTTATGGTAGTGTTAGGGTTATGGTTATGGCAAGGTTATTGTAAAATTGGGTTTATGGTTATGGTAGGGTTAGGGTTATGATAGGGTTAAGGTTGTGGTAGGGTTAAGATTATTGTAGGGTTAGGGTTATGGTAGGGTTATGATGGGGTTATGGTATGGTTATGGTAGGGTTAGGGTTATGATAGGGTTTGGGTTATGGTAGGGTTAGGGTTATGATAGGGTTCGGGTTATGGTAGGGTTATGGTAGGGTTAAGGTTAGGGTAGAGTTAAGGTTTTAATAAGATAAAGGTTAGGTTAGGGTAGGATTAAGGTTATGGTCGATTATAGTAGGGTTTTGGTTAGTGTAGGGTTAAGGTTGTGGTTGTGGTAGGGTTAAGGTTAGGGTAGGGTTAAGGTTAGGGTAGGGTTAAGGTTGTGATAGGGTTAAGGTTGCGGTAGGGTTAAAGTTAGGGTCTTCACCAGGGTTGTCAAAATATTCCTAAAACTATATTTGAAAACACATCCTTAATAAATAATGATTTCAAATAATATTTAAATAGCTATGTTAAGAAGTATGTGTGAATAATGTACTTCACACTGTGTTCAGTGTAATGCCCATTGTCTACACTAGATGGCAACGTTACGATACTCAATGGAAAGTCCACTAGTCACATTAGTTTTGACAGGCACCAATGAAAATGTATATGTTGACCAGACCCTTTAAAATATAGCATACCTGGCAACGTATTGTCGTTTTATGCCGTTCAGCCTCATTGTGAGTTAATGTGTCAATTATCAGCATAGATCTGAGGTCACGTCAGAGAAGAGAAACCAACCTGTGAAGACCATGTTCAAGATTCCATTAGAATGAGAGAATTTGGCAGAGATACCAGCCTTTCCAGCAATGCACAACATCTCCCTGGATCCACTGCTGTTGGTTTGTACTGGTTCAACTAGCAGAAGATATACTTTCCATCTTCCAGTTAAGACAGAGTTAATCTAGCTGTGAGTAGTGTAGGGCTGGGTGATATTGTCAAAAAACGTTATTGCAATATATTTCTGAATTGTTTTTTGATACAATATGAATTAAATATTAAAAAAGAATGTCAGTTCTGTAGAAATTAGACTTAAGCCTCCAAAATAAAAGGTTTGCATCATGTGACACATGTCAAAGACCTTTTATTTTGTAGGCTTAAGCCTGCTGTTCAATTAATTAATTAGTTAATTTATGCTATTACCCATTATGTTACTGTATAAGCAGTTTATAATTTCCAGGGAAAATTGACTATGCCATCTAGGGTTCATTGTTGGTACTGCAGTCTCCTATTTCCTAGGGTAGATTTCTACAGTAATTGTAGAATCATATTAATTAATTCAGAAAACATAATGCCGTTAATTATGCACCAATCTAAAAAGTTGCCAGTTGGAGTAGAAGTCATTCTAGTAGAAATCATTAGTGGTGATGTCAAAAATGATCACCAGTAGTGTTAGATTCTGTCCACTTTTGATCCATGAACAAAATTAATGCAACCGGTAGTCAGGGGAGAACCTTCTTTCTTTGTTTGAGTCCAAGATGTTGATCTTCCATAATTCTTACATGTTCTCCAATAATAACAAAGTTAACACAGTCTTTTATGCCAGGACACATAGGAGGCGGTCAGTGGTCATAGCCAATCATTACACAGTCCATTATCCTCCAGCACATCCCCTCCAATATCTGTCTGTCTTCCAATCACATAAGTGTATTCTATATCCTAACCTTATATGGCCTGATATAGTCTTGAGTTCTTGGCTCCACACACGCTTATCAGGTTGTGTGGGGCCCCTCAATAGTGAATACCAACAGTTTGTGATACGGTACCTCATATAGCACAAGATAATGAAGTACCACTCCTCTGTGTTGTGTTCTTTACCAAGAGAATAGAACTAAAATGCATGTGTATCATCAGGTAAAGACAGGCTTCCTCACAATGGTATGTTCTAACCTACGGTCCATGGGTCTATTCATAGGGTCTATGACAGTCAAATGGAAAACTCCTATCAGGAGGTATGGACAGGGTGTGTGGGTAGAGTGTGTGGGGCCCATCAGTAACACGCATCATGTGCCATCTATTGTCCTTTGTTCAGAGTTAGTCATCACTTTGTGTTGTGTTAAGTTTCTCATGCCTATATTCTATTAGTAGTATCTTCTTACCAATCACATTATCAAGCCCATAACACATTTTCCCAATTTATGTTGTGGGTGTGGCCCAACTCCTCAGTTTCTCAGACCAATCAGAAAGGTTATAACACTGCACTTTCTTTCTGCAGATATTGGCATGAGATTTGGTCTGCGGTACCTTTCAACAAGCCACAACCGCCGCGTGAATAGTAGAGTTGGGTGGTCAATCTTGCCACCATCTTACCATGCAATACTGATGTCCTCAGGCTAGAAGAATCAAGGTGGTACAGTAGTGGACCTCTGAGAAGGTTGACGTTGGGGATTGTTATGAAACATTAACATGTAATACACAATATATAATATGTCTTTAACAGTATTTAGATGACAGATCCGGTAACCCTGATTAATGTGGCAGTTTAAAGCATCGTAGGTGTATTATAACACATCACTGATGTGGTTATGACGCACAATGTTCCTGTGTTTAGTTCACTAGGAGAGTGTCATTTAGATGGGATTTGTGTTGCCTTCCTCTTTCTTCCTGGATCAGCCCTGTACATAGACAGTCTCTGAGGGCCCCTCCCCTCTTTTATTCACGAGTCAATTATTTTCGAGGGCCCCTCTACATGTTTGGGCCTTATATACTTAGCACCCCTTTTCCCCCCCAGTCCGATTCCACTGTCCTGGATACAGATCTTTCCTGGTACAAAATATCCCTGACAATAATTATAGACAAGATGGGAGCAGATCAATCTTACCTCAATTGCCCTCCCATTTTCTTCCCATACAAGTGAGTTTAGATCAACATGGAGTAAATCATGTCACCTAGTGTGGTGAAAGAGAACGTTCTTAACAGAAAATGTGAGAGGGGGAAATCCTAAATGCCAGGCTAAAGGGGCATTGTGTGCTAATGGAAGAGTAACGCCCTAATCCAAAGACCATATGAAATTATGGTTATCTTTATTAATGTATGTTTTTATAGTAAAACTGTGCAGAACGTAATTGCATTTATTACATTGTCAAGTGGCCAAATGCTAGCAGGTTCTACGAACAAAGCACAGTCCTTCTAGACACTTTCACCAGATTGTCATTTCAAGTAATCTTTATTAGTCCAATCAACTCAATAACAGATAATAGTTGACATTTTTTTCATATCAATCTTATCATGGGAAATTCATGTGAACTATGGCAGCCTTTAAAGTAGAACACATTTAGGAAGGCCAGTTTCCCATCTCCACTATGCATAATACATACCTGATGTGAAGCCATACACTGTTATTAGTCATCGAACAAATCATGA
>JACXGI010014236.1:0-19398 GCA_016801175.1 Esox masquinongy | reverse complement strand
AGATACTGAATTTGGGGTTTTCATTAGTTGTCAGTTATAATCATCAAAATTAAAAGAAATAAACACTTGAAATATATCAGTCTGTGTGGAATGAATGTATACATTATACAAGTTTCACTTTTTGAATGGAATTACTGAAATAAATCAACTTTTTGATGATATTCTAATTTTATGACCAGCACCTGTATATATATATACATGAAATCAGTTACAACATCAAGACTATTACATCAGCAGCTTTAGGGGCACATCAATATTGGAACAATTAGCAGGTTTGTCAGTCAGTGTGATATATGTCCAGAAACTATCCCATGCTGGTGCTCTATCTTTTTTTACAGTGTTCATGCTGTTTAGCATAAGCTCATATGAAGTTGTTTTTATCATGGTGTTAGCCCATTCTTTTAAGGTGTTTTCCAGTGTTTAAGTATCGTCCTTGCAGCCACTGTAATACCGACCACAGTTACAGAAAACTCTTTATTTGATATGTTGTGTAATTGACTTCTGTCACCAAATAGACAGAGCCTCGGAGATATTGGTAGGTTTCTTCCGGCCCAGTTGCCTAAATATTCCAAAGTGATTCTCCAGAAGGGCTGAATGATTGGGCATTCCCAAATACAGTGTAATAGAGTGCCAGCTTCTTTCTGACATTTCCAACACAAATTGTCGGTCATTACTCCCATTCTATATAATCTTAAAGGTGTCCAATAATATCTGTGTAATATTTTATATTGGGTGAATTTCACTTTTACTTCCCTTATGTATTTTCCAATGTCAGATACAATTTTCAACCATTCCCTGTCCTCCATTATACATCCCAGGTCGTTCTCCCATATTACTTTCAGGTTACTACAGTCGTTGCTGAGCAGCTGGTTGGTTGTTTTATAGAATACAGAAGCTCGATGGCACTCCTCGGGTAGTGTGAAGTAATCCATGATGTGGTTTCCAACTGTAAACTGAATCTTGGTGGTAATACAGCTACTGAGTTGTAGGTACTTCCAAAAATGTTCTTTCCCCTTGAGCTTGTATTTTCTAGATAAGTCCGAGTATGACACAAACAGGTCCTCTTCAAAAAGATCAGCAATGCGACAAATACCATTATTATGCCACTTCTTCCAAAATACTGATGTCTTCCCAATTTTAATCATAGAGTTATGCCATAAAGAGCAGTAGGATTACTTATGGTGTGACAGTTTAAACATCTTGTGTATTGTAGTCCAAGTGTCTTTAGAGTGTGACATGATAGGATCGAATAAGTCCGGTGAGGACTGGGAGAGTCTGTCTAGAGGCGAAAATGGAAATGCTTGTTTTCAATAGCAACCCAATCTAAATTATTAACTTTAGTCCAGTGCTTGGCTATTTTGGCCATTTCGAAGGAAATATAATACAATCTTGGGTCTGGCAGGCCCAATCCTCCTTTATCTCTAGGTGAACACATTTTGCTAAGCTTAATTTTGAGTCTTTTCCCCTCCCACAAGAAGTCTTTAATTATTATGTCATATCGTTTAAAAATCTGAGGAGAAGTAGTAACTGGCACCATCATAAGTATATAATTGAATTGTGGTGATATCACCGTTTTTATAACGTTAACCTTTTCCCATAATGTAAGCCTAATTGTACCCCATTTATCTAGACTTGTTCTTATCTTTTGTAGTACTGGTTCAAAGTTTAATGCCAGCATTTCTTCCACATCTTGGCTTAGTTTTATTCCCAGATATTTCATCCCTTTTGGAACCCATTTAAACCCAAACTGTGTCACTAAAGTTGAATTGCATAATCCCGAAATAGGCATACCCTCCGACTTCGTCCAATTAATCTTGTACCCTGATAATTTGAAATATGATTTTATTGTGTCCATTAAGTGGGGTATCAAATCCAAATTGCTATTGTCATCTGCGTACAACAGCAATTTGTGCTCTTTCCCGCCTCCATTCACCCCCTTAATCTGTCCATTCCTTCTTATAGCAATAGCTAGAGGTTCCAATACGATATTGAACAATAATGGGGATAAAGGGCAGCCCTGGCGGGTTCCTCTAGTGAGGTTGAATAGGGGTGATATTAAACCGTTGGTTATCACCGCTGCCTTTGGGCTTTTTTATAACGTCCAGCTAATAAATGTTTGTCCAAATCCAAAATGTGATAAGGCTGAAAACAAAAATTCCCACAGGACCCGGTCGAATGCCTTCTCAGCATCAAGTGAAAGGGTGACGACCGGATCCGTTCCTGTCCTACTGGACCATATCAAGTCCATATCAAGTCTTCTCATATTGTCTGTGGATGACCTGTTTTTCATAAATCCCACTTGATCAGGATGTATGATGCTTGGTAATGCACTTTCCAGAAGTAAGGCCAAAATATTGGTTAAAATTTTGTAATCCAGGTTAATTAAACTCAGAGGTCTATAATTAGCAGGGTCTGCTGTATCCCTGTCTTTCTTAGGAACTACAGATATCAAGGCCACGTAGAATGTTAGAGGGAGAGATCCTAATGTGAAGGCCTCATTACATAGGCCTTCCAAAATTGGTGCCAGGATGTCTAAATATTGCTTATAATATTCCACCGGGAATCCATCCATGCCAGATGACTTCCCTGCGTTCATGCATGAAACAGCCTTCCTGATTTCGGTCTCTGTTATTGGGCTGTCCAGTCACTCAATCTGTTCAGTTGACAGTTTAGGCATATTAATGTTATTAAAAAAGTCAGTCAATTCTTCCTGTTGGGGAATAATGTCCAATGTGTATAATTCTTTATAAAACTGTTGTAGAACCCCATTTATTTCCTTTGTTGAGGAAACTAACGTGTTGCCTTTTTTAATTGCTGGTATCACATTATGAGAGTCTTGTTGCCTTAGTTGTCTAGCAAGTAGCTTACCTGTTTTTTGTCCCCCTTCACAGAATGTTGTCCCAAGCCTAAATAAAGCATATTCTATTTTTTTATTATAGATTTCCTGCAGCTGGAACTTAAGCTTACAGAGGTGTTGATATAGCTTGTCCGAGAAATGTTTTGATAGTTTTCCAATTCCATTAACTTTTTTGTGTACTCTTTTTTCCTATTAGATGATTGCGCTATCATTTTCCCTCTAATATAAGCCTTAGACGCCTCCCATTCCATTGCTCTTGTATCAGTGGTGCCGGCATTGATCTTGAAGAAAGATTTAATATCCTCCTTCAACAGGAGTGTAAAGTTCTCATCTTGTAATAACGACGTATTCATTCTCCATCTACCTTTCTTCTCTACATCAGTATTTATGTCAATGCCGAGCTCCACCGGAGCATGGTCTGAAAGGGCGATTGCATTTATTTTACACTTCACAACTTGTCTTATAATGGTATTTGAGATCAAAAACATGTCGATCCTAGAGTAAGATTTTTGGCAATGTGAGAAGAAAGTGTATTCCCTTCCAGTAGGATTTACCAATCGCCATATGTCGACCAACCCCAGATCCTCGTTCATCATGTGAATTGCAGCTCTATCCTTAGGCATCACAGGGCCCCTAAATTTGCTCCTATCCAGACAAGAATCTAAGACTTGATTAAAGTCACCTGCCAAAATTATTTGACATTACATTTCACCCAACGTCTTATTCACATCATGAAAAAAAAGTGAATCACCTTTATTCGGTGCGTAGCTATTGCACAGTATCATCTTGGACCTGTTAATCAGTGCCTGTATACACATCATTCTACCTTCTTTATCCTTAACTTCTTTGAGTAAAGTAAAACTTAAATTCTTGTTTATTAATATTATTACTCCATTCCGCTTGCTGGAGAACGAGCTATGGAAAACATGTCCAACCCATCTCCGTTTCAATTTCAGTGCTTTTCCTTCTTTAAGGTGCGTTTCCTGTAGAAAAGCTATGTCTGTCTTATTATGCTTCAGATAAGTCAACACCTTCCCTCTCTTAATAGGATCCCCACAACCATTGATATTCCAGCTTATGCATTGAACATGGTACCTAGACATATTTCACATGTGAGCAGTAGTCTATGCCCGTAAGGCTAAGTTTTATATCAATATTAGTTATGTCCCCCATAAGCGCTTCTTGTAATGGCCATGCCTCGGTTGCGTCACATTTCTTTTATCTGTCATCACCAAACGCAGCTTAACATACATCTTAACAGTGCAAACCATAACACTTAAGGAAACATATAAAAAAAAAACAGAGAAAAAAAACCTAACTCAAAAGAAGCCCACAAAACACGTGGGGCCTCCAGCCTTCTTCCAGCCATCTAAAACGAACAGCAAAGAAAAGAGAAACCTAGTATTAGTGTTTGGGTCCAAGGGGTACCGTATACCCAGCCAGAAGAAGCTCACTCTCCGGCTCTGTTGCTCAGATAGCACACAATCAAAACTCAAAACTCAGACCCACCTCTTCACGGCATTGTCCACTCTTGAATCAGCCTCTTTTCTTCTTTATAGCCCGTATTATAGTCCAAGTCCATCTCCGCAGTGCGACACTTCTCAAATTAGACATAGCCTTTCAGCTCATCCATCCGTATTGGAGTTGATCCTGATGAACTTCTCTGCTTCTTTGGCGCTTGTAAAACTTTGACTCTTCCCCTTCCACGTGAATCGCAGGGATGCTGGATGAGCCAGGGTATACCTTATGTTGAGCCGCTGCAGCGCTCTCTTCACGGTGGTGAAAGTCTTTCTTTCCTCAGCAAACTCCTGTGTCATATCTGGGAACACGGACAGTCGGATACCTTCCCATTCGATCCCGTGCTTTTCTCTGGCCGCTTTCACTACTTTATCCCTAGCAGACTGTCGTAGGAACCTAATCAGCTCTGGTCTGGGCGGCTGACCGTCATTGGGCAAAGGGGCGAGCGAGCGATGTGCTCTTTCAATTTCGATTTGCCGTTCACGTCGATTCCGCGCCCCTTGCCCAGCACTCTCTTCACACAGCTCTCCATTGTGCCATTCATCCCGTAGGCTTCTCTCAGCCCCACCAATCGCACATTATTTCTCTTACTGTGATTTTCAACCATCTGCATTCGGTTCCACATAGCATCCATCCTTTTTTCATCCTCTTCCCTGTTATTTATGAGCCGCTCTGTCGTGTCCTCCGCTTCTTCCAACTTTTCTTGTATCCCATTCACCGTGACCTTCAGTTCAGGGGTTGTTTGTTTGATAGTCAATATATCTGCGGCCACCTCCTGTAGCGTGGTACTCATTTTGGTGATTTCAGCAAAAAGATTATCCATGTTTGAGACAGTTTGGTCGCTCTCTTGTCGTGTTGAGCTGAGAGTTTCCATGTCCACGTTCTGAGGTGGGCTTTTCCTGGTCGGCATGCGGCTCGTTGTCGTCTTGTCTTTAAAGTACTTCGAAGTTGCCATTGTGGATCAAATAACCTCCCTCAGCGATTCAGAACTTCTCAGGAAGCTGATGCTACCAAAAAAGTGTGGAGTATTGTGAGAAAAATTAAGTAAATATTGGTGGGCGAGCAGAGCTCCCCTAGTGTGCCGCCATCTTGCTCGTCGTACCCACGTGACTCGTCAGTACTCTTTTTATTTGTCGAAGAAACTAGGGGTCAACAATTGATTCATTGTATCACAATTGTTTCCCTCAAGACATTGTGCTGTTACACTGACACCAGGAATATATTATATATATATATATATATATATATATACATTTTTTAGATTAGATTAGTTTCAACTGTATTGTCATTGAACAAGTACAAGTACAGTGCAACGAAATGCCTTTAGCATCTAACCAGAAGTGCAAATAGAAGAGGGCAGAACATTTACAAGAGACAACAGGGCCAGAAATTAACACCCGTCACTGGTAAGCCTACATTTTGCCATTGGTGGATTAATTATTGTTTACTATTTGGTCACAATGGGTTCTGTATAGCCCACTCAATTCTCACTCACTGTTTGGGGCATAAAAGTACTCTGAAGTCAGTAATGAGTATGCTTAAATAGTGATTTAAAATACTGTTAATGCTATAGTTATTAAGAAAGTGCATAGACCACTGTAGCCTAAGGCTATTAGCAGTCACTCAGGAAACCGCTCGAATGTGTGGCATTAAATTTTCGAATGTTCGCGCATGTCCCTACCAGCTTGCATGATGCACTTAAACTTTAAAAAAATAGAAGTTGATCAATATTGTAAGCAGATTATTCTGATAGGTTCAACAAGCCTCATTATTGACACGGTGTATATCTCCACTACACTACTTGGGGGATTAAGAAGTAAGCTTACACACAATCATGGAAAAAATGGGACATATAGACCTAGTGTACGTTCCTACTAATACTATGGAAACTCCAATGTAATCATTCTGCAAAAGGCCTATGCATAATTATATTTAATTTAACTCATGGTGTTATTGATAGACTTAAACATTATATGGCAATCTCCGTCTTATTATTGTGCTATATAATTATATCAGAATAAATATCTCAGGGTCGTGTCGTTAAATCAATCAAATGTAGGCCTAGGCTACAACTTACCAGAACTGTAGTTATCGCAGCGGTGTCGTACTCATATCTGAACTAATTTTCAATCAACTGTCCACTTAACAGTGATGTGACATTGTCACCTGGCACACGTCACAATAGAACTGTAGTTATAACAGCGGTGTCGTACTCATAATCTGAACCAATTCTCAATCATCTGTCCACTTGAGACATGACGTTATCACCTGGCACACGTCACAATAGCCGACAAGACCGCGGCCCAACACAGACCAAATCAACCCCGCGCTTGCGCGAGCAATCTACAAAACAAGTTCAACACTGAAATGAGTACAAGTTCAATTGTTTTAAATCTAAATATCGTATTTTTATGGCTCGGAATTACATAGACTTGCCCTAAAAAGTGTCAATACATTCTCAGTGGAACGGTGGAATCTGAAGGCACACATTGTAGTCTACTGTTGAAAATGTAGGAAAGCAGGTGCCCTTCTAAACTGTACATCACAGATTATGACCTTTTCATTATCATAAAAAACAGTTTAACTGAAGTTTTATTAATTTTCATATTTAATGTAAGCCTATAAATAGCCTAGTCCAGGCCTAGTTTTAGTCAGGTACGTTTTTTCCCCAGTAATAAACACATGTAGCTGGTCTCTTTTCCGCACACTGAAATTAAATTGTTTCTTAATATAGCCTTCGGGACTTGCCCACATTCCATTAATTCTACTTCTAAAGTTAAGGCCTAACCCTGACCAATGCACAGATTTATTTTAACAGTTTTTTTTTCAGGTATTTTTTTTATATCAGCTGACTGTGTAATCCTATATTATTTGGGATGGATATATTTAATGTAAAATGTTTTATTAAAACTGGACATGTGCTTGGTCCAATGTATAGGCTATATATTATAATTTTCTCATGATTGCCACAATATTCTAGACATTCTAGTTCACCACATCTTCAACACTCATATCAGCCATTTTAGTTCTTATATTTTTTTAAATTAGACAAAGTAACTGCGTTTGTCACGGTCCAAAAGCTTTTTGCTTGCGGACGAAAATGCTGAGGAAACAACTGTATGGTCGGAATACCTGCAATATATTAAATGTTGATTACTGTACCATCTGCATATGCCAGGGAATTCCTAAAACATATTGCATACCATCCCAAACACACATAGATCAATATTATTACATATGCCTACCATCCCAGACACACACAGATCAATATTATTACATATGCCTACCATCCCAAACACACACAAATCAATATTATTACATATCTTTTTTTGCCATTTTTCTCCCCACCCAATTTTGTGACTCCCATCTCCAAAGCAGGCCAAGACCGAACCATTGCTTCCTCCAAGAACGTTTTTCCTAGCCACGTGAGGCCGATGGTTATCACGGTGCTTGCTCAACACTGATGCTTTTTGCTGGTGCACACAAGGTTGAGTTAGACTACCCCATTCTCCAGCTACACAGCTGTTATTGAGTTCACACTGGAGTCCGTGTAGTGCAACGTACTCCCGGCCGTTGCCCAATGAAAGAAATAGCCTATGTGACACAGTAAGTAAAAAATAACTCTCTAGCACTTACACAGGTATTTAATAACCTGGTGATGTCACATTGCCTCATGTGACAATCAACCTCTGGGGGGTTTATGGTTAAGTATTGAGATAATAAACTGGGCAGGATATGATTAAGGTATCTATTTCATTTTTATTCACATTACTAAACAAATATCTGTTTGACATTCATATTGAACATAATATTGTGTGTGTGTGTCTGTGTGTTTGTGTGCATGTGGGAGAATATGTGTGTGTCTGTCAGTCAGTGTCTATGGTGCATGTTTTATTTGTGTGCAAGTATGTGTGTGTGCATGAGTGTGCATGTGTGTGTATATATCTGTATCAGCCCTGCAGCTCAGTCATGTCCCAGATGAAGCTGAGAGGTAAGTCCTTCATCCTCTCCTGGTAGAACCAGTCAAAACGTTCACTTTGGGCCACCGCCAATGAGTTCTTCCAGTCTCCTATTGTCCCTGAGAGAGAGAGATGGAGGGAAAGAACAGAAAGGAGATAGAGAGATGGAGGGAGGAGCGAGTGACAGACAGAGAAGCAGAGATAGAGACAAGATTGGAGAGGAACAGAGAGGAAGTTAGAGATATGTGTCATTAAGGAGCAGCTTCGGGATCTGACCACAGAATGAATATACCACCGTCCAATCTGCAGCAATTAGGTGATTGCAACATGAACAACCAACCCTCTGGTGTTTGTCCATGGAGAACGTCCTCCTCTCTTCTTTCCTCTCTTCTCTCTCTTATCCTCTCCTCTTTTATTCTCTTTTTCATCTTTTCTCTCCACTCTCCTCCCCTCTGCTCCTCTTCACTCCACTCCTCCCCTCTCCTCCTTCTCCACTCCTCCCCTCTGATTGTTACCTTTGTGGAGGAACTTCCCCTTGTTTTTGTCCACGACGTCTTCAGGCAGGAACACATAGTTGGCCTTGTCATCTTTCTCCATGTTGTTGAAGGTGACCAGTTCCACTATGCTGTCAATCTTTGCACCAGACAGATTCTTCCCCAAGAACTTCACCAGACACACTACCACCGACCTCACGTCCTGTTTCAGGAGGAAACATCCAATAATAATGTGAAACGTGAAAGAGCTGAGCCGTGTGCGACTGGATTACAGCAGGCAGCAGTGCATGTTTTTGACCCTGATGAAACCAGTGATAATCTGACTCATAAGCACTGTGACCAAAAGAGTGCCTTGATACAGCCCAGCAGTACATTATAATGGCCTTATCAAACACTCCTCCTAAGGGCCTATTGCCCTTATAAACCAGGCACAATCAACGGAATAGTAAAAAATATACCCGTTGTAAAGTCATACAACCCAACTCTCAGCCAATCAATATTTAAGACTCAAGCACATCAGCCAGTCAGCACACAGGAGACAAACTATCTGGTTAACAACTGTGTAAGTACATTGATGTCACATTTGGAACGTGACGTTTCCGTTGCCGGGGACAACACCGGAGGAGTCAAAACCGTGGCTCTGTGAGGTGTTTAGATCAGCATTAGTAATGGTGCATGTTGCTGGCTGGAAAGCCCCAGTGGGCGTAGCCAAGGTCCAGTGAGACACAGGTACTGACTGTCTATTGGGAGATACGAATAAGACATAGGTATGCCGATTACCAGGTCAAGTCAGAGTTATTGTTGATTTTGAGTACATTTTTATAGGTTTCATAAAATGTTCACTGTACAAAATATCCAAGATGGCAGATATGATTGGTTCTTGATGCAGTGTTGCACCTCCTGGGGAATTGGGCATGTAGACAAAGAATCAGCATTCTAGGTCAATCAAGGTGGAAATTGTGTCATTGTGAAAATAATTAAGGGTGTGGCCTGTGGCGCTCCCTGTGGAGGAATCAGATCCGGTGTCTGTGTGGTAGGTATACATGGTCTATATTTTAATTGTGCCATAATGTAATGCACTCAAAGTCTGTGGATGCATTTGTTTTACACTGGCCAGCCATTTTGTCCTCCATCTTGTATTTTATTCGTAGCTGTGAACACCCTATAGGGAGACATGTAGAAGACACATGGTTGCTGATTGCCAGGTCAATCAGAGTTATTGTTGATTTTATGTAGATTTTTATTGGTTTCATGAAATTTTGACTGCATAAAAAATACAAGATGGCACACATGATAAGTCCTTGAGGCATATTTGTACCTCCTGGGGAATGAGGCATGTACACAAAGAATTAGCATTGTAGGTCAATCGGGGTGGAAATGGCATAATTGTGGAAGAAATCCATTATGGCGTGGCCTGTGGCGCCCCCTGTGGAGAAATCGGGTCGGGTGTCTGTGTGGATGATATACATGATCTGTATTTTCATTGTGCCATAATGTAATGCACACATGAAGTGTATGTATCGATAGGTTTTACACTCGTCAGCCATTTTGTCCGCATTTGTTTAGCTATATATTTAAAACTAATAACGTATTCTAACTTTCTAACTGTGCCTGAAAATTTGAGCCCATATTATAGGGTTGTTTTTACTTTTCCAAACTTCTATAAAAATATGAATATTGTAACAACTACGGCACCAGCTGATACACATAGCCTAATATGCACAATGCTAAAGGAGTGAGCACTAGTTTCTATTAATTTAAAAAAACATCACTATCACAAGCCCAGCCGACTACAATATCAGAATTTAATCGTGTTCAGACTAAGAATGAACTCCTTACCTCTGGGTCACAATGTCTTCAGCTGGCCTTCATGCAACTAGCCTTTCCTCCAGATCACTCAACCCCTTTAAGCATGGGTAGGATTTGGACCTAGCTCACTGAACCTGTTCTGAGCGTGATTTTTGTGTGCATAGCAAGGCTGCGGCGACCATCATTTACATTAAAGTCAATGACCCGATGTACGAGGTCCTGCACAGAGTTGTGACTTTTCTTCTGTTCTCTTGTCCTGTTCTTTGTCGTCCTTTTCCATTATGCGAAGCAATATGCTTTTCATTGTCGCTGTGCCATTGTTGAGAACAAGCTGTGTCCCTGATCATCGTCTGTATATTAAAACAGGAATGCCATAATCTGTATTCAGCATGCAATCCTGAAACCATTCCCTTTCTACGTGACATTGGAAAAAGGAGCAAAAAAACTCGTAGGCATACTCGGCTTAGACATACTAGGTATAGTCTAACGATGTAAATTGGACTGTTCACTACATTCGGTAGCAGCAACTCCTCCAACACATGATTCGTTCCACTCGCTTTTTCCCCCAACAGAACATCTCCCTTCGACTCTGAGAGTCCATTGAACATTTCAAGACAATCTACAGTGAACAGAGACTGCAAAGAAACTCTTAAATTCTTGAGGAGAAAACTTAGTTCATGAGTGCGATCCTTCTGTAATTCTTTGACCCCATGAAAGTTGTTTTTAGCTTTTTCAAGCCATTATTCCACTATATATTGCACTACATCCACGATTTGGATACGCCAAGCACAAAGAGCTTGTGCTTCCACAAAGCTCAGTGTTACTGAGTCACCTGTGCTTCCACAAAATATCCTCCAAATGAGGGAGACACCACGCGTCGTCCCGAGGGCCCCCTCGTGACATGAGATCTGCCCACAACCACAGCAGCATCTGACTGGTGGAGTGCAGGAGATCAGACTGCGCCCTGACGATTGATGTCTGTCACCGTGGCCCGATTTTCCAATCGAATCAGGACATCCCGGCTGCGGAGCATGGTAGCGAAATAGGTCAGAACCAGGAGAACCATTTCAAGTTCTAGCAGGTCGATGTGGCAGTCTCTCGGTGGCTACACGCCACTCACAGCCTGTCCTTGGCACAAGCCTCCCCAACCAGTCAAGGAAGAGTCTGAAAACCTGAACAAACGTTGTGGTCCTGCCCATAGGAACACCCTGTCTCAACATGGCCAGGTCCCTCCAATAGTCCAAGTCCCCTGCCTGGGCGCGAGGAACTAGTAATTGGTGATGCCGATGGTGCATCAGGTCCGCCGTTGGCAGGCGAAACACCGTTGCAGGGCGTGCATGTGTAGCAGCCCTAGAGAGACCACAGCGTGGGTGGCCGACATGAGCCAGAGAAGGGACATGTTCAATTTGACCTCACATGCGGGTTGACACAGACGAAGAGCAGAGAGGAGACCGCATGTCCGACAGGCGCACTCTCATTATTCCAGTGTGCAGATGGAGACCTAAATAGAACACCTGCTGACTTGGCCACGGTGCACACTTCTTCCAATTCATATCCAGGCTCAAACATCTGAACAGGGTCACCAACTGAATCGTGTGATCTATTGCCAGCTCCACTGATGATGCCAGGATCGGTAGATTGTCTAAATAAGCTAGAACTCTGATCACCTGTCGGCATAACGTTTCCAGCGCCACCTCCAAACATTTGGAGAAGGTGCACAGAGCCAACACGTAACTGAATGGCACTCTCATGTATTTGTACTCCATGCTCAGAAAAGTGAAGTGGAGGAATCGAATACAGTTTTGACGTCACTCGCAGTAATGCTGTGAGAGCAGGAGCGCACGAAGCTGAGGGGCGTCTCTCAAGAATCTCTCATAGCCTACTCTCGCCCCTACCGCCAACAGCCATTCCACAGGAAATGGAGGCGCAGCCCATGGGGGGGCAATCCTTGAAAGGTAATGAGAGGTACAATCGATCCTGACACAAGCAAAGAGCAGTCGCCGACGACACAAAGGATGGAGGCACAACATTACCCATCACAGAAAACACTGAAAAGGGCCCTGGCAAAAGTTCACGCAAACACTCAGATATAGACTTGTCACTAACACACTCTGTGGAGGAAGAGACGAGACGGCCCAGTGAAGCCTCATGGAGGCACTTAGCAACCAATCCCAGACATGTTGCTATGCCCACGAGACTATGTTCTAGCTGGCAAAGCTGCCGGGCTGAATACAGAGCACGCTGAACGACGTTTTCTCTTGTTTAGCCGAGAGGGGGATGTGTTACTGAGTCAGTTGTATCTATAATGTCCTTAACAGTAGACACACACTGCACGCTGGGCTTTCGCCTGCTCTCAGGTACTCTACCCAGAAAAGGGAGACAAGGAGAACAGGAGACGGCGCCGGCACCGACACACAAAGCTACAGTGCATGTGATAGGAACGCAAGCTCTTTTCACACCTGCCACAGCTCATATCCATAGGGGCTTGAAACACCTCAGTTAGAGCTCTAGCCAGAGCGACACAAGCCAGCAAAGGACGGTTTAAACAATTGCAATCAGAAAAAGTGAGTAGCCCACTGGGACTGAGTCTCAATGGAAACGTCTTTCTGGGAAAAAGTTACAGTCAGCCGTAGCTTTACTACAAATTCCAACAACAAAAGACACAAGCTTGGGGGCTGAGAAGCTGCAACCGCTGGACTCTGCCGACACCCCGTCTAGTCAGGTTCGTCTTCATTTAGTGCAGCTCGGCCACAGAACGCCCATCCTGGGTGCTGGGAATGGCTCAAGGGTGGCGCCGCAGTGTGAGAAGATACCAGAGAAGTCACCACTGACGCCACCACCTGGCATCTGTGTTGGCGTCTTGCAGAGGCACCCAGCCAGGCTGCCACCTTAGGAGGAACTGAGAAGTGCTGCTTAAGAGCGTGCTTGGCCAGCAGGAGGTGCTTGGAGAGCTCCTTGTCCTCCTCCACATGCCTGAAGGTCTCCACCACTGTACTCACTGCGTCACCGAAGAGACCAGTTGAAACCAACTGCACGTTCAAGAGAGGGGCCCTCTGCCTCTTCTCAGTGGAGGTAAGGGAGAGCCATATGTGCCGCTGGGCCCCGCCTGACGCACTTAGCGTATGCTTGGTTGAGATGGAGTATCATGTGGTGTACAAACAGGAGGTCACTTTTAAGTAGAATAAATTTGGGTTATCTTACAAACTAATAACTGGGGAAGGGGAAGATGAAACAAACAAACAATCAAACTTTGCGAGAGGAGCCACAAACAAACACCGTCGGAAGAACAAGAGCAAAAAGAGGTATGTCTCATCCATATATAATAGCAGCCTGAATGGAGGCTAATCAGGTCCATTGCTGTCCACAGCCAGGTGGTGCTGAAAAGGAAACATCTCATATGTTTTCATCTGCGCGTCACAATTAGAACCTCAAACCATATAATTGCAACAGATCATCCCCATCATATGAGAGACTTCCCCAGTCTCAGAGGCTGAGAGGATCAGTGCTCCTGTAGTCATCTTGGACTCAACCGCAGCTAATTGTGCTACATTGTTGGCTTTTGTTGTTGTTGTTGTTTTTGGTTGCTGGCTGTGAAGCGATCCTTCTGAGTGGGCAGGACGGGCTTCTTTGCCTGCCACTTGCCCACTTGGGGAAGGAAATGCACAACCAGTGCCTGCTCCAAACTAAGAGTAGCCTGACTGATCGCCTCCTTTCTCCCCACCATCTTGGTGAAAGGGAGGTACGATTTTGCAGGGGCGTTGGCCAACAGAGGTACCTGCCAGGAACCTTTCAGGCAGGGATGGGGCTGCCGGCTCCACCTCGCTCACCCGCTCCGCCCACGGACCCCCGGCCATGAAGTTGTGGAGGAAGAGACACTCCCAGGGCCACTCTCTCGATGAGGCCGCAAACCTCAGACCTAAGAGATGGCCAAGCGAGGGAGGCATGGGAAGAGAGGTCTGAGTCAGCGTCGTCCCTCTCTCCCCACTTGCCACCACTCCCCACCTCCGAAGTGGAAGAGTGGGCCAAGCCTGGATCAGAGGAGTCAGGTCTTGAAAAGGGCCCTTCTCCTTATTCCCAGGATCATCTTCAGATAGGTCCTCCCCCGATGAGCCCGCAGAAGCAGATGCCGAGGAATGGACCACCTCCTCTCTGAAGTAAGAGGAGCGCTCTCTCCTCAACGACATGGGGAGGGGGGCACAACTCAGACACTTCGGGGGAGGACTGAGTGATTGGCACGCTCACTTATATAGCGTGCCCATCACTCAGGTGTGCCCTGATTAGCTGAGCTCAGTGCATTTTAAGTTTTCAGTGATAGCTGAGTCCGCAGCGAGTAAACCACTAGGAGTGAACCCCTCTTGGGGGCAGAGCTCCACAACATATAAACACGCGCTCGCCACATTTCCATTCATTGAATGAATTGAGTCATCAAACCCTTGTGAACCGTGTGTAACAGGTGGTGTCCACTAGGCATTTTGGCTTTTCGCATGGCATGTATGTCTGTTCAAATACGTTTGTGGTTTTGTTATCTACAAAGGAACTTTACCTTGACTAGCTTATGTAGCTAGCAGTATTATGATGACAATCCTCTTATTTGAGCACAAGTAAGCACATATGATAATTAGGTTCATGAAAAGCAACCAAATTAATCCTAATTCGAAGTGTTTTATAAGCAGAGAAAGTGGCTACAGTTTGTGAATTTCATGATGATGTAGCCTATTAGATAAATGTGCATAGATCATCTTCATAAAACCGACCAGGTACACCAACAGCCTTGGACACGTTTACTAATGACCGCTTTCTTTATGTTCGAAAATTATACAGCTCTGGAATTTCAGACCCCCCAATGATTATTTTTCCCCCATGTTCCCCAATACAGCAGACAGGAGGAACAGACAAACCTTTTCTGGTTGGCTATCACTCAACTCCGTCATGCGAAATTTTTCTGAAATTTGCATATTATAGAGGGGAGCTCTATTTTCCTGTGCTTCTTATGCCAGCTTCACACTGCCAGGTATCCCTCACTCTTTTTGAAAAGGTGGATGAAAATTATAGTAGCAGTGATGGGATTCCCTGAGCTGTTAGATTGCACTGTACTGCGCACTATTTTCATACAGACATGTGAACAAAAAAAATGCAGTGGGTGGGTTTCGCTTGTATTAAATATAATGTCACGCCTCCTTCTGAACCAGCTCCCCCTTCTGGCCCATTGTGACTCCAGCGTTCAACGTCACCGGTCCACTAGCTATCACCGCCCCCTTTTCCATTATCCATCCCCAGACTGTTATTGTCTTGTCATTACACACACCTGTTTCCTATTCTATAATCATTGTGTGTATATCTGTTTCCTCTGCTCCCTTGTCCTCGTGCTTAGTTAATTCATGTTACGTGTGTTGATTGGTTTGGGCTGCATTGTACACAGTATCTTTTGATTATGTCCTATACACTGTGTGGTACGCAGTTTCTTTACACGCAGTGTGCGCTGTTCCCTGAGCTAATAAAACTCAGTTTTTGTTCAAATCCCCTGCGACTGGCTCCTTCCTACCTACATTTATGACATATGTCAATTTTAACTGTCTAGCTATGTTAGCTGACTAGATACCTAAGTCTAGGTAGCTGTTTTTCTATCTAACAAGCTACAGTGAGGGGAAAAAAGTATTTGATCCCCTGCTGATTTTGTATGTTTGCCCACTAACCAAGAAATGATCAGTCTATAATTTTAATGGTAGGTTTTTTTGAACAGTGAGAGACAGAATAACAAAATATCAATTTATAACATTTTTGACATGCGTTTTTCTGGATTTTTGTTGTTGTTATTCTGTCTCTCACTGTTCAAATAAACCTACCATTAAAATTATAGACTGATCATTTCTTTGTCAGTGGGCAAACGTACAAAATCAACAGGGGATCAAATACTTTTTCCCTCACTGTACTTTCATTCTTGTGGAATAATTACACAGCGTACTTGCTTCTTTTGTGTTGGCTGACAATATGAATGGCAAGTAGATTTTGAATCCGTAACCATGGGATGTAGGGGAGCTGGGGGTGCAGCAGCCCCCCTGTCGTTGCCTCGGCACCCTGTGGCACGATTCTGAAAAACATGATCAGAGTTTGACCGTGACCAGTGTGCTTACAGCGTTCGTTAGAAAGACATGCGTCAATACTGCCGACGGGCACGGATCTGTGGTATGCTGACTCATGCTTGGCCTTTGTCTGCTCTCCCTGATCAAATCATCTTCCCACTGCTATGTCCCATCCAAAGAACACCAATGCCATTTGTTTAAGAATACACTGTTTAACAGTTTGGAGAGTTCAACTGGGTCAGAAGATGTCAAAGTTGCCCCTCAGTGGAAGTCACCCTCTGAGTTTTGTCAGCAACACATGTCCATGGAGGGCACTCTGACCAAATGTGTAGGGGATAGGGGCCCGTTTGAGGTTCACAGCTTGTTTTCTCATTACAGCCATGTTTGGGTTCTATTTAATCTGCTAAAAAAAGAATCAGTTTACTTTACTTTTTTTTTTCTATTGGACAAATTCAAGTGGGTCCCTTCCAGTTTCATTCAATTTGACAAAACTTTTTGCAACTAAAGTTTTGTCTCTCAAAATGAATACACCCTTGATAATTTAACCACTTCCAGAAACTTATATGGAAATATTTAGTGGCACAGAAAAATAGGAAAATAGACAGCAAACTATTTGATGACTAAATTCCTCTTCAAAATTAAACTCTAGTATATTTCACTCTGGTCTCAGTAACTCACACTTGAGCACTTTGACCAGGATTTGAGCACTGGAATATACTGGCCAGGGATGTAACTCCATTCTTACAAAAGATGATGGTTATGGTAGTGGAGAGATCTGTCTAAAACATTGGTCCAAAATCTCCCATAGCTGTTCAAATGAGTGGAGATCTGGAGACTGTGAAGGCCATAACAAATGATTCACATCATTTTCATACTCACCCCTCGTGCCCTGTGGAAGGGGGCGTTGTCATCATGGAAGATACCCTATAATGAACCCTCTTTTAAAGTCTTCTTAGATTTCCTTCATTTTTATACATGCCACAGAACATGATAGATGTTGCTTAATTGTGTAATGCATTACACCTGTATGGAAGCATCTGCTTTTGTTATGCATTTGTTGCTCCACTCATTTTTTGTTTAATTTGTCATCTGTCAGTATGTATTTTCATTGAGACTCAATCAAATTATTGACTGTGTTGACTATTGAAAGGATTTACTCAAACTTTGGGAAGGCAAGTGACACAGTAAAGACATGGAAAAAGAGGTTAGGTGATGGAGGAAAGATAAACAACAGGTATTGTCAAGGAAGATCAGTCTGAAGGGACCACTACACTAAGCCAATACAATGATCTTGTTTTGTAGAAACTGCTGCCAGGAGAAAACAAAGGAAAGTCATAGGCAGAGTGGGAAGGCCATCATAGTATATACACACATATATAAGTATACTTGTGTGTTTAAGTATTTTTATAGAGCAGATAATTACATAGCTATACATGTTCGTGTTCACGTATTTCTAAGCGTTACAAACCCTGTGGCTCTAGCAGTCAAGGGTGGATGGTACAGAGACCCGTAACATAAACCTCATGCAAAGTGGTGTAGTGTACAGGAATAGAGAGAACAAACGACACAGACAACCAAAACTACCGTCAAACATAAAACATTTATTATAAACACACGGTAAAGGGGTAAGGGAAAAGGGGCTGAGCTGGACCCAAGAAATGAAATAATATAGTCCAAACACCCCTAAACTGAACTTGCCTGCCTCAAGAACCGCTTAGCTGACTACTAACCAATACAAAAATACAGTGGGTGGTCCGCTTAGTTCCAACTATTGTTTTTAGACAAAATTTTCCTACGGGTTGTGTATGCCCAAGGGCGACTTGCTAAAAACCCCCTTTTCCCAGGGGCACAGGGACAAACAAAACACACAGGTTGAACAAGGACTAAACAGCAAACAATTGACTAGACAACACCAAACAAAACACAACAGCAATACATACTCACATGAAACAGGACAAAGTGAGATGTATGTATGAACAAAGTGTCTGTCTATCTAGCAAAAAGGGTATGTATCTCAAGAGTGTCTATGTCCATGTGAGGTAAAACAAAAGAGACTCTCTGGGAGAACCAACTGACTGGGTTTTTAAACCAGGGATGTGTGATGTGATTGGGTAATGGAAAAAGGAACAGGTGGTGCAATTAGGATGGGTGTCCACTGATTGGTCCACCTCAGCAGTCAGGCGATGCACTCATGACTGCCATGTGGGAAACACCAACGAGCCCAAACAGGAACATAAAGGACACCAGGGGAAATGGCAGGAGGGGAAAAACACAAACTCTTTTATCCAATTTGTCATATGTAACGAAACTTGTTTATCATTTTAAACAATTCAGGCTGGGGTGTCTAGAGAGGAAACGGAAAGGGACTGACTGAAACCGACAATCGTATGAAAATTGAGCGACATGCGTACGCACTACGAATTAACTTAATACTAGCTGTTTATCAATTCCAAGTACGCTAAGAACGTACTTGTGTCCTTGTGAAGAACGTTCTTGCCAAGCGTCCTTGCGAGAATGGTCTTGCAAGATCGCGAGGACAGAGAACGCGCCTATCTGGATTGAGATGCATGTGTACTTGGCTATTGCGCAATACCCCTCCACTCTATGAGGGCTGTAACCTCCTCAGTAGTCCCTGAATAAAATATTAATGTGAAGATGAACGGCAGAAGGTTGTATGGAGA
>JACXGI010014234.1:0-19395 GCA_016801175.1 Esox masquinongy | reverse complement strand
AGAATGTTCCGGTATTACAGCCTCGCCAAACACACAGTTCTGTTCAGAATGTTCCGGTATTACAGTCTAGCCAAACACACAGTTCTGTTTAGAATGTTCCGGTATTACAGCCTACAGGTGGTTGAGTTGCTCAAGAGTCTCTGCAAATCTCAAAGTTGGAAGTTTATTGCTATAAAGAGCAATAAACTTTATCATTATACTCGTTATCATTATACTCTATACAACAATTGTATATGATGTCATTTTTACAAAATGTGATATGCATGAATATTTGATAATATTATTTAATAATATTATTTTGTTGGCTATATTTTTATATAGTGTATATACGGCAGTGTTTGTCCTGTGTTCAGTTATGGGTTTGAACCCCAGGACCACCGATGTGTAGAAGGTATTTCATCGTCTGTAGGTCGCTGAATGTCTGTTGACCGTAGGTCATTGAATGTCTGTTGACCACAGGTCATGGTAACAACTTTGACTATCAGTGTTGATATACAGCAGACTGTGAAGTAGCTTTATTTTAATAGTGTTTTAATGTGTCAGTTAACCCCTTAAGGGACGGGTTCCCAACTGACAATTTGACACAAAACTAAAATATTAATCAAATGATTCATTCATGCAGAGTACAAAATGAACATGATGAGCCTTTTTGAAATGGAAAATTTAGTGACACCAGAAGGTTTCAGTCCGATACCTTTACTTCTAAAAGTGTAGTGAGGGGAAAGTCTGCGTAAAGTGTGTGTACGGTGGATAAAGTTTAAAGTTTGATTAGCCATAATGTAGCTTGTCCCCACCCTGTTTGTGTTGTCTCTCTCTCTGTTTGTGGGGTCTTCTCTGTCTGTGTAGTCTCTCTCACTCTCTGTCTGTGTAGTCATTCCCTGTCTGTGTAGTCATTCTCTGATTGTGTAGTCATTCCCTGTCTGTGTAGTCATTCTCTGATTGTGTAGTCATTCTCTGTTTGTGTAGTCTCTGTTTCTGGAGTCTCTGTCTGTGGAGTCTCTCTGTCTGTGGAGTCTCTCTCTGTTTGTGCAGTCTCTCTCTGTTTGTGTAATCTTTCTGTTTATGGAGTCTTTCTCTGCCAGCCTGACTAACAGATCAGTTCAGCCTGGTGCCAATTAATTTGACCCCCTGGGATGAGACAGGATGGCTGGAGGAATATATAACACAGGCCTCGTCCCTAAAAGACAAGCTGTGTATGGACTGGGTCAAAAGAGGTGCCCTACATAGGGATTAAGTTGCAATAGGACTCTGGTCCAAGCATGCCATTTGGGAATCAGAACATTGTTATGTGGCAGGCTCAGGGTCTATCTGCTCTGAGACACTCTGAACAGCTTGAAGAGGAAAATGATGAACCCAAAGTCCTTGTCAGAGAAATGTTTGGGTGCTGAATGCTGGACACCACTGGGCAGATGAATAAATATCATCCTGATCACTGTAGATTAAACAGGGGAGCAGATTTCCTGTTTGAAATCACAATGACATGTACATGTTGTTTGACTAACACCAATAACCCAGAGTCAGTGTCATTGTACGGAATAATTTTTTTCAGGCCCCAAATGTAGGCTTAGCGATTCGCATCAACTTCAATAGCTATGTTCATTTTACAGTTAAAAAAATTACTTTAAGGAACAGTTACTGTTTTTGGCTTTGAAAACGGTTTCAAACTTCATTATGCTGGTTGGAACATAGGATGACACAGAGGAAAGAGGGTTTCTGTTCAGAACAATTAGGACATCATTTTGATTTCAGCCCCTGCATCAAACACCTCAGATTATCTTTCCACAAGCATCAAACAATTTTTTCTGTTTGTATCTCAAACAGAACCGAAACCCAAACTCTAGGCTCATACCGTATATCCTCCTTAATCCAAATGACCCTCCCTGACCCTGGGCAACCCAAACGCTCCAATGAGCCTTAACCCATGTTGTCTGTACAGCACATTTTTTTTTCTTTTAATGGGAAAATCTGCAACTAGGCACTTTTTTGGGTGTTTTTAATATCTCCCTCAATTATTTCAATAGATAGGAGTTTTTTCAGGCAGAGATTCTGAAGAGAGTCAGAGATTCTGTGCCATAATCCCTTGGTTAGGTATGAAGGCAAAAATCTACATTTGCTATTTATTTACCATAAACTAAACGTCTTGAAGCAAGTGGCCTAATAAATGTATTGTGGTTTCCACAGGTTACCAGAGGGTGAAACCACTTCCTGGTTGTCTAACTGACTCATGTTTGTTTATAAATAATAAGCCTCAAGTTTCTCTTGAAAATGTCCCAATGGAGCATTATCTACTGTAACAGCAGGATGAGCTTCAATCCATTTGTGACGACGGTTTCACTGATGTGGTAGAGAAGTCTAATCATGTACGGTGACATGATGACCTGCTCTGACACGCATGTCCAGCGTCCCAACTGTCAATCACCACCATTTGTCCTGAGGTCAGATCTGAACACCTCGGGGAGCAAAGGTCAACAAAATTCAAAAGAGGTTCATGAATGCATGGTATTGCTTTCTGTTGGTTGCCACATTCAGATTTAAATTAAGAGGCTGGGTCTATTCGTCAGCACATCAGTTGAGGTTTTATTTATTTTACAATATTCTCAGTGTGTTACTGCACCAGAATATCACTAATAGGAGTGAACCACATAATTTGCACTAAACGGAGTGAGTAGCAGGACACACCCAGGCCAAGAAGCTATTTGCAGCCATTGTTTTGCAATTTTTGAAATTCAAATTAATTTTAATTTTAATTAATTGATTCCAAATTGAGCTTTTTGGCCACCTATACCAAAAGGTAGATTTGGTATAAAAACAGGGTCATATTTAAAAATCTGACACAAATCCCACATGGTGACTGAGCTGTCTACCTGTCTGTCTGTCTACCTGTCTGTCTACCTGTCTGTCTGTCTGTCTACCTGCCTGTCTACCTGTATGTCTGTCTACCTGTCTGTCTGTCTGTCTACCTGTCTGTCTGTCTACCTGCCTGTCTACCTGTCTGCCTGTCTACCTGTCTGTCTACCTGTCTGCCTCTCTACCTGTCTGTCTGTCTACCTGTCTGTCTGTCTGTCTGTCTACCTGTCTGTCTGTCTGTCTACCTGCCTGTCTGTCTACCTACCTGTCTGTCTGTCTGCCTGTCTACCTGTCTGTCTGTCTGTCTGTCTGTCTACCTGTTTGTCTGTCTACCTGTCTGTCTGTCTGTCTGTCTGCCTGTCTGCTTTTTTAAAAACATTAAGTTATTTATTCTAAAATCTAACTTTCAACGCCTAATGAAAGTCAGTGACATTTCCTAGGATTGAATCCAGGGTGCAGCACTTCGATAAAATGCATCAGGCCACAGCGCCATTCTGGAGGCTTGGCTTAGCATCTTTCCCCGGAGGAAGATAAAGCTCTTCCTGGAGTTCTCTTTTGCTGTAGGATTACATGCAGCACAACGATAAGGTCATCCCTTAAAAGCTTTACAGTGTATGTAAAAAAACTGCATGGAAGACAGGCACGCACATCTCCCTTTCTCAGACACACACACACACACTACCTTTAGAACTTCATGTACAAGTTCAGTGTGGTGGAGGTTGTTAGATCTGAATCCTATGATAAAAGAATGGCTCTGGTTAAAGTGGTGCGTAATGGGAATATGGTTCCATTTGGGAAGTATTTTGGCCAAATGTGAGCATCTGTTTAGCATCATTTTACATAATACACCTCATTCATGACTGCTTATGGTAACGGCTAACACTAATCAACCCATCTGCTTGTAGCTCCACAGGGCTGCAGAACCTGACTGTGATGGTGGATCAAATTTGGGAGTAACTCTTAAAAAAAAAAATGGGCAGGTCAGTCTTAACTCCTAAGTCACTAAGACCAAGTCACAAACAATCCTAAAAGGATTGTTTGTGACCAAGTCAACAAACAGAAACAACCAAATAACACCAGAGATCAAGGTTGTGGCAACTCTCCACTACTTGGCCACAGGGAAAATGCAGCTATGCAGCCCAGTCAAACTACGTACATCTCAATCATCTGTCAGTAGAATATTACATCAAACAATAAATGCCCTCACCAGACCCCATATCGTCCGAAAAATCTTTTGGTTTCATCATTTGCCAACTACTAAGAAACAAAGCCGACTTCATGGCCATAGCTGGACCACCCGGTGTAGTTGATGCTGGGACACATAATTACACAAATTATTGCACCATCAAAAGATGAAGACACATTTCTTTATGAGCTGCCAGACATATAAGTGGCTGACAGTTAGCTGAACATATCCTGACCAGTCAGTATATCATATTTGGTTTTATGTAGTATCAGTGACACTTAGCCTACATTTTTATTTGAATATCTTTATTTCAATATGGCAACATGACACATCCTTCTACAGTACTGCTATGATGAATTCACTGACAGAGACTCCTCCTCCCCTATCAGCCAATCACTGAGACCCCTCCCCTATCAGCCAATCACTGTGGGCATAGTAAGTAAACTTGTTCGTGGAACACGACATCATCCTTAGCAACGGGGTCAACCCCACCCTTTCCCTTAGCTTAACCATGCAGGGTCCAGGATCAAAGGTACCAAACATTACAACCGGAACCGGATCAAGCAAAGCTTACTTGATCTTGCAACTTGGCAACCCTGTACATCAGTGCCATCTTACATCGCATACTGAGGACAGGTCAGACCCACAGAACTGTTCTTGGACTGTTTCAGCACCGGTCACCAGTCTTAGCAATAACACATTTCAGCTTAGTATGATCCAGAATAACACATTTAATTAATAACTGACTAGCACGATCCCACTCTGTTTGTATTAATACTGTGCAGTGGAGTGAAGTATTCGTTTTGTGGCTTCAGTGAGCCTAACAATGGTATGGGATTTCCTCAAGACGGTATGGAACAGTCACTTTAACACTGTGTAAAAGTGAGGTGTGTGTTTAAAGTAAGTATAGAGTGTGTGCTAGGATAAGTTTGTGTAGAGTATATATGTAGAGTGTGTACAGTGTGCGTAAAATGCTCTGTTTGTGTAATCTTTCTCTGTGTAGTCTCTCTGTTTGTGTAGTCTCTCTGTTTGTGTAGTCTCTGTTTGTGTAGTCTTTCTCTATTTTTGCAGTCTCTGTTTGTGCAGTTTCTCTGTTTGTGTAGTCTCTCTGTTTGTGTAGTCTCTGTTTGTGTAGTCTCTGTTTGTGTAGTCTTTCTCTATTTGTGCAGTCTCTGTTTGTGCAGTTTCTCTGTTTGTGTAGTCTCTCTGTTTGTGTAGTCTCTGTTTGTGTAGTCTTTCTCTATTTGTGCAGTCTCTGTTTGTGCAGTTTCTCTGTTTGTGTAGTCTCTCTGTTTGTGTAGTCTTTCTCTATTTGTGCAGTCTCTCTGTGCAGTTTCTCTGTTTGTGTAGTCTTTCTCTGTTTGTGGAGTCTCTCTCTGTGAAGTCTCTCTTTGCTAGCAAGTTGCTATTGATTTGAGTTTCCATTTCAGAACAGAACAATTGGCTAATAATTTTGGTTGCAGCCCCTGCAACTCTTTCTGTCTTCCCACAAACATCTAACAGCTCAGTTTGTTTGTGTCTCCAAACAGAACCAAACCTTTAACGAAGGCAACCGAATCCAAATGGGTCCCCCTGACTTCCCCAAATCAAAGCACAGCATCTCTAACAAGCCCCAACTTGGTCCTGATGGAATATATCACTCTGGGTATTACCTATTTCTGGTTGGAATAGGTTATTCTGGGTGTAACCTGGTCCTGGTTGCAATAGGTTAGTCTGGGTATAACCTAGTTCCTGGTTGGAATAGGTTAGACTGGGTATAACCTGGTCCTGGTTGGAATGGGTTAGTCTGGGTATAACCTGGTCCTGGTTGGAATAGGTTACTCTGGGTATAACCTGGTCCTGGTTGCAATGGGTTAGTCTGGGTATAACCTGGTCCTGGTTGCAATAGGTTAGTCTGGGTATAACCTAGTTCCTGGTTGGAATAGGTTAGTCTGGGTATAACCTGGTCCTGGTTGGAATGGGTTAGTCTGGGTATAACCCGGTCCTGGTTGGAATAGGTTAGTCTGGGTATAACCCGGTCCTGGTTGGAATAGGTTGGTCTGGGTATAACCTGGTCCTGGTTGGAATAGGTTAGTCTGGGTATAACCCGGTCCTGGTTGGAATAGGTTAGTCTGGGTATAACCCGGTCCTGGTTGGAATAGGTTAGTCTGGGTATAACCCGGTCCTGGTTGGAATAGGTTAGTCTGGGTATAACCCGGTCCTGGTTGGAATAGGTTAGTCTGGGTATAACCCGGTCCTGGTTGGATAACCGTCTCGCTGTGGATTGAAAGGGAAAGGTCCTAGTTTGCTTTGAAAATGGCACCGTATTCCCTTGGGGCCATAATGTTGGTGCAGTTTTCACATCCCCATCTCTGTTCCCTGTGTCCGCGGCTGGCTCTAAATAAAGGCATCCAGCACCTCATCATGTGCTCTTCACACACACCGTATTAAAGACTGAGGGCACAATTAAAATAGTCCTCAGCAAAGTTCAGTGCGATAGCAAGTTTGGAATTTAAAGTTAATTATATATCGAGCCGATGCAGTGGTTTTTAATGGTGAATGCAGCCTCACTAAAAACGGAAACATCGCTTTTAAACTTCACACCTAAACGCTAAACTTTGACTGTATTAGACAGGACGCTAACACAGACAATATTGCAGAGATTACTAAAATACTATACAGTGGATAATAAGTCTACACACCCCTGTTAAAATGCCAGGTTCTTGTGATATAAAAGAATGAGACAAAGATAAATCATGTCAGAACTTTTTCCACCTTTAATGTGACCTATAACGTGAACAATTCAATTGAAAAACAGACTGAAATCTTTGAGGGGGGAAAATAAAAAATTAAAAACTCACAATAACCTGGTTGCATAAGTGTGCACACCCTTAAACTAATACTTTGTTAAAGCACCTTTTAATTTTATTACAGCACTCAGTCTTTTTGGGTAGGAGTCCATTAGCATGGCACATCTTGATGTGGCAATATTTGCCCAATCTTCTTTGCAAAAGCGCTCCAAATCTGTCAGATTGCGAGGACATCTCCTGTGCACAGCCCTCTTCAGATCACCCCACAGATGTTCAATTGGATTCAGGTCTGGGCTCTGACTGGGCCATTCCAAAACGTTAATCTTCTTCTGGTGAAGCCATGCTTTTGTGGATTTGGATGTGTGCTTTGGATCATTGTCATGCTGAAAGGTGAACTTCCTCTTCATCTTCATCTTTCTAACGGACGGCTGAAGGTTTTGTGCCAAAATTACCTGGTATTTGGAACTGTTCATAATTCCCTCCACCCTGACTAAGGTCCCGGTTCCAGCTGAAGAAAAACAGAGGCATTTTAACAGGGGTGTGTAGACTTTTTATATCCACTGTATATCACAGTTTTAGAACCATTTATTCATATCCTCAATTTAGATCTTTAGTTTTAGGCTCAATTACCTCATACAATGTAACATGCTTTATGAATTAACTTGCTTAATAGAAACCGTTTGAAAAGTCAAATGTGATTGTGTATTTGCCTGGATCCATGCACGTGTTGGTTTACAATGGAAATGTGTTTTCTCATCCCATCCATCCTAATTAAATTACTGTTACATAAACACAAGATATGGGACTTGTATTATGTTTATTGGGTTTTAAGTAAAATATGATAAAGACACGCTGAGCTAAGGACAGACTGAGACAAAAACACACTGGGATACTGACACACTGAGACACTGACACAATGAGATAAAAACACACTGAACCACAGACACACTGAGCCACAGACACACTGGGATACTGACACACTGAGATACTGACAATAAGAAAAAAAAACCTGAACCTCAGACACACTGAGCCACAGACACACTGGGATACTGACACACTGAGATACTGACAATAAGAAAAAACACACTGAGCTAAAGACATACTCAATTACACACCCAGGGTGTGACTGATGCATTCTCACCTCCCCAAAAGAAACTGGACTAGAAGGGGAAATGCTACAGCATTCGATTCAACTAGACTAAACAAGCTGTGTTTGAAAGCAACCTAAGATGACTATATAAATGGAACATTAAGAAAGACCCTTTATATAAATGCTACGCTAAAATAGTCCCTTTATATAAACGCATAGATGCTACACTAAGATAGTTCCTTAATATAACACTAAGATGAAGTTCCTTTATGGAGATGGCTCTTTTGACCTTCTATTGGTTGTCAATCTGAGTCTGATCATAATGTTTACATACTGTAAGTCTGTGATCTCCCATCATAAATGTCTATTCATGACTGTCCCTCCTACCCATAAACCATCACTCTGTCCCCCACCTCCACACACTATAAAACCCATCAACGTTATTGAGATTTTGACCTTTGAAGATAATATAAAGCGGTAAAACTTAATTCCCTCATCTTTCCCAAATGTCGTTTATAGTCCCCTACGGTTTGTTCCCTGTTTGAATGAGTGCCCTGTTTAGGGGAATAAGGTGTCATTTGGGAATGACAGTGTTTTCCTGAGTCTTGTCAGTTCACGGAGGCTATTTTGGCTTAAATCTTGCCTTATGAAAGCACTCGTATCCATAGGGAAATGTTACCATCAGGAAATCGATTCACAGCATTTTGTTTTGAGTGTCTGCGTTTATTTATCAATGGCAATGCAACCATTCAGCCAGAAGTCTGTTATAGCTGTTGTCAATGGAGGGTATGTTCCTGATGGTATGTAACATTTTACAGAGACTTGCAGCAGAGCAGACAGACTCTTAATATTGTCCTGTCTTCATACAAAAGCAAACAATAAAAGGAACCTTATGCAACGCATCTCTAACACAACAGCAACACTACCACAACCAAACGGCATTCCACACTATTGACCCGTGGAAAATGTCAAGCATGATGGTGACAGTGTGATATTTTGAGTCTGCTTTAGTGCTTCAGGACCTGGAAGACCTTGCTTGAAGAAAATATGAAGTCTCCTTTGTGTCAGAGAATTCTAAAAGAAAATGCCAGGCGATCTGTGAGCTGAATCTGAAAACCACCTGGGTCATGCCGCAAGACAATTATCTAAAACACACAAGCAACACTACATCAGAATGCCTGAAAAGGATTTTATTTAAGTAATAGCAGGGTGTGGTATATGGATAAGAGTTGTTCTTAGACACGACTCAGCTCTTAGTCGTGGTATATTGGCAATACACCACAAATCCCCAAGATGCCTCAGTGTCATTGTAAACTGGTTACCAACACAATTAGAGCCTCAAAAAATGGTGTGATGTCAAACGTGTGGTATATGGTCTCATATATCACAGCTATCAGCCAATCAGCATTCAGAATTTGAAACATTAGGTTACTAATTAAAGTTTTGAAATGGCTTATTCCATGGCCAAGCAAATTGAGCCTTAAGAGAGTTAAGGGCAACTGTATTGAGAGTTAAGGGCAACTGTATTGAGAGTTAAGGGCAACTGTATTGAGAGTTAAGGGCAACTGTGTTTCTTCCCGGGGGCGTTGGGTGTTGAATATCTGTAAGAAATTATGTCTTGTCTCATTTGTTTGCTCCGGTTCCTTTCATTAAATATTAGGTTTCGGGTGAAAAGAAAGATCAGTTGGTTTGAATTGTTGTGTCTTGCTGTTAGACAGCTACAACCTTAGTGGTAGTTTGGGTTTGACCATGATTTTTCTGTCTGATCATGAGGTTTCTGTCAGACCATTATGTTTCTGTCTGATCCTGATGTTTCTGTCTCCTCCAAGTATGCTGCTAAGATGTAATTCAAAATTCTGTGATTTCCTGTTAAATCCTAAAAGTGTTTCAGATATTTTATGACGTCACAACACTACGGACTTGGATACATTATCCTGAATGCTAATGAATTAAAACGTCTTTAAATTTGACATGTTTATCAAGGCTTATTTCATAAACATTTGTTGTCTGCGCAGTCCTATTTTTATATCCCCAACACTTTTTCAAACTCTCAATATGTTTGGAGGCAAATTCTTTCTGTAGCACAAGCTTCACAAAGATCTCTGTTATGAATGGATCGAAAACCATTTCTTTAGCTGTTGCATATCCAGACCCTCTGGATGCAACGTTGACTGAGATCTCTGGAGAGTTGAATGATACTGAGTATTTCCCATGGTAATCATTGACCTACATAAGTGCTTTCCCAAACATGTACCAGAATACCTAGTACAGAAAGCATACAAAACTTTTCCTGCCTCTGGCAACTTTTATTTGGAGACACAACACACACTGTCAGAAACCCTACCTTTGTAAAGACAGATAAAATAACTCTGCAGACAAACAGCAGCAGTAAGAAATGTTTTCATAAAGTCCCCATGCAGGCTTTAACATTTATTTTTAAATTGCTTTATGTCTGATGCATCACTTTCTCTGTTTATTTTTCAAATCTAACTCCAAAATGTTTATTATGGTTTATTTTTCCCTGTGCCTCTTTCAACTCTTGTGAAATGCTCTGTCCAATCATTTGGCCATAAGGGTGAATCCAGTGCAATACAGGGTTAAATTTTTTTGTTCACAGACCTGATTGGTTGATTGGATGATCTAGAGCCCACCCCTCAGTTGAACACTCATTGGTCAAAAACTCCATCTCACCTAAGCAGCCTGTAGAAAGGGTGCTGGGTCTGGTAGGGCGCTGAACAGGGATATCAGCCATGAGACTCGCCCTAATGTATCCCACAAATACACATTTTCCTTCTCCTCCTACTTGGTCTTTTACATTTCATTACCTGGCAGTTAAAACCAAAACCAACCACAAAACCATGCAAAATGAAGTAAAACCAAGTAAAATGACTTTAAAATCTTCCTCTATTGTTGTTAGTGAGCTTCTCTCTCTCCCCCTTTTGGTATCTCTCCCTCCCTGTATCTTTCTGCTAAGCTTTACACATTTTGTTAGCGTGTCCTCTTCACCCCCGCCTCTCTACTTTCGACACCATGACATCTATTCCCTGCTTTGAAAACCCATCTATCTCTGGAGACCAAAGAGCATTTAGAATGCTCTGCATATTTCTGACATGAAACATTAATGTGGATCTGTCTTTATGCACTGAAAAGGATGTCAGAGATCAAAGCCAACACTCTATCTTTTCCTGAGGCAGACGTATCCTTCTGTCCTTGAATGGCTCATTTTAAAGTTAATTAAAACTATTAAACATTTTTATTATTGGTTGTAGTGGTTGTATATTCACTGATGGCGAATTGTATTGTTTGTTGTAGCTCAAAGATCTGTGCGTGTGCGGTCAGGAATGGGTTTGATTGGAAGTGGGTGTGGTCAGAAGAGGGTGTGGTCAGGGAGGGGTGTGGTCAGAAGAGGGTGTGGTCAGGAGTGGATGTGGTCAGAAGAGGGTGTGTTCAGGAGGGGTGTGGTCAGAAATGGATGTGGTCGGGAGGGGTGTGGTCAGAAGTGAGTGTCTTTTAAGGGCCTTCTTCTGGATCAGGCTGGCTGAGGTGGCTAGATGAAAGTATTTAGCTTAGTGCAACATCCTCCATGACGCTGCGGAAATGCATTGAAGACAGTTCCACGGTTCTCTGTTTGCTGGTCACTCTGTGTTCCCAGGTTCAGACCTGCTCTGATCAAAATGTTGCTAAGAAATTTGGACCAGGACAGTTTGCAATCTGTTCCTGGGATGTCAAGCCCCTTAGCTGTGGCCAGCTGGTACAGGCCAAGCTTTGGTGGAATCCAGTTCTATGACTTGAACTTTGATAGTTCAAAGGGGGTTTCCATCTGTCTTTCCAGGTGTTTATTTGGTGGAGATTCCTCTTCAGGCTGGCTTCCACTTCTACCCTCTGTGCTGGAGATTTTTCTGGGGTGCACAAACTTATTTCCTCAGCATACAGGTACGGTCATTTAATTAGCAGTTTGAATAAGCAAAAAACACATTTCCATGTCAAACCAACAGGTGCGTGGATCCAGTAAATAGCCCTTCGCAATTGACTAATGTTTTTTCTTAAGCTAGCCTGTTTATAAAGTTAATCTATGAAGGTAGAGAACAGAAGAAGACGCGGTACTGAAGCTCTGACTGGGCCCTGGTTATGAGTGGACGGTTCTGATAACTCATTTGAAAAGGTTAGGCTGGGGTCAAATGAGCAAACTTCCCGAAATCTGAAGGAGAGTAATAAATTAATGTTACTCACGCCTGTTTAAAGAAGTGATGCAGGCAGCATGAATCATGGCCAGAACAAGACTGAGACTAGTATCTTAAGGCAAATGGAATTTCTTCACATGGTAAATTAATGCTTCCATTATACAAGGCATGCAGCTTAAATTACAAGATAGCACTGACATTAACCAGCGTTATTCTGGGCATGATAAGGGAGATGGAGAGAGGTATAGATCGTGGCCAATAAGCTATGCCCCATATCTCTAGGAGAGACAAAAATATCCTACCACAGGAGGCAGGAACCAGAGGAGAAGCAGGAGCGAGGCGTAGAGGGAAAAAAGCCCATTTATAACCATCAATATGGGCTACATTACCAAGGCTGACATTACCAAGGCTACATTACCAAGGCTACATTACCAAACGGCTGAAACCGTTTCATGTAGTTCACCCTGAACAGATACAAATGACCACAGAGATCATGCGTGTGTTCAGGTAAAACGTGCTACGGTGGAGGGCTAAAAATGCCTTCTGGGTCGTGATGTGGACGTTGCAGAACACAGGGTTAGGCGTAGAACCCCTGCGGTCCGCACAGATGGGGTCAATCTGACCAGTGGACTTGCCCTTTGAGCCCCTCCACTCATTACTGCCCCTTTCTTCCATTGTATCTGGGGTCCCATACGGAAATGTAATAAATGGCAATATATGTAAGTAATATAAGTAAGTTATATGTATTATATGAGCATATACAGTATATATCAGATTGAAATATGTAATTAACATATATGATCATGTATTTTAAAATATATGTGTTTTATAAGTCTTTTAAAGTACATGGCCATATGTGGCCATTTATTAGATTTCCTTATGGGGCCCCACCTCGCATTGTTAGACCTTGTATGGACACCCTTGTTTTCGAGTGTTCGAACATGCTAAACAGAGTGAAGGGGTCCATTGGGGACTTCTGGGCCTGATGCTCGGTCGGGTTTCAGGGGATATGTTTGTAATGTGGGTTTGAGCCCTTAATTAGCGTTAGCATGTCACTGAAGGTAAAGGTTCATGCTTGCCAGCACTGCGCCAAAGAAATTCAGTCATTTGTCTGAGTTTAGTTAGTGTGCATGGGGACACCTTGATCCTCTCCGCCAGCCTCACAGATAACACCCTATTCTCTACCCTAGCCCATAGGCCTCTAGACAAATGTAGTGCTATATAAAAGAAACAGGGTGCGGTTTGGGATTCGCCCTCTGCCTGTCTGTCATTATGATGTTGGACCTGTTCTGGGGCCAGCGCAAGGTAGAGAAATGGGCCTGCAGAGATTACGGAAGAGCAAACACATTATGGAGACATTTAGCACAAGCTCTCACACAGCGTGGGAGTTAATGGACAGGGATGGGGAGAGGATCGGAGGAAGGGGTGAAGGCCCAATATAGGCCCAATAGAGTACAGCAGGTAATGGACAAGCTGGGCTCAGCTCTGGGAAGGGAGGGAGGGAGAGAGAGAGAGAGAGAGAGAGAGAGAGAGAGAGAGAGGTCAGAGTAGGTAATGGACAGGCTCTGCCTAATGTAATACCTCCGGGGACCGCTGAGATACCAAACCAGACAGAGATCGAGAGGAAACAGACAGAAGAGGAGGGAGGCTGGAGGAGAGAGAGATTACTCAGGTGAATGGAGAAACACACTACATCTGGTTTACGTCCTGAGTGGTCAGCTGTCCTTGTTTTACTGAGGGCAATGGAGACCTGTGGAATGGGGAAAGTGCATGTGGCACCCTCTCCAATAGAAATACCTTGGGGTGTGCTGGGAATTCTACCTCTTGGAAAGTTCAATAGCTATAAAGGCTAAAAAACCCACACACTGTAGCTATTCCTGACAAGGTAGCATGGATAGTGTCTAAAGAATTGTACATTGAAACTGATAGTGTGGTACAGCATGTGAATGGTTAACTGGCATACTGTATGAAAGGTACTGAAGCTTTTGAGAATGTAGACAGAGGAAGAGATAGGATTCATAGCAGCAACAGACAGATCCCTGTAGTTTTCAGACAGAGAGAAAAAAAACTAAGAAGAAAGCATGAAAAGAAAAGGAAATGGCTGGATTGAAAAATGACTGATGGTTGGATTCTGGGTAAAGCTGGGGAATTTCAAAAGTTGGAGAAGGTCAGTTAAGATCCTGATAACATCACCAAATGACAGCCCAGACCCTATGTAGTGGACTTCTTTTGATTAGAACCCACCCTCCCCTCCCAATTTCTATTCCTTTCTCTCACTATCTCTCTCTCTCTCTCTGTCTCCCTATCTATCTTCCTTTGTCTCTTCCCTCATTCCCCTAGATATGCTGGGCAAGTGCACCTATTAATCCCACCAAAATTTAAGTTTTGACATTTGTAATATATACTGGTCAATCTTATTTAAACAGTTTTAAAGTGATAAAATTATAGTCTGATCTCTCATTTCAATTATAAATTTACATGCACCATTTTTGTCAAATGAAGAGTGAAGAGATTTTATAAAAAGTCTGGAATGGACTTGATCGGTGCCAAGTATCCTTTATAAGTGTTCCAAATAAGCCCATTTCTAGATTTAGTGTTAGTAGGAATAGTGTTTTTTGGTTAAAAAAACCCCTGACAGAATAATTAATTCTTTGATTATGCTACATTAAAATAAAATGTATTGGTGATAAATATACACTAGAAACTACAACACTATGCAAAGTTTTCTTTGATCTTGAAGAAAATTATTGGTTTATTTTCATTCACACTTTGCCCAGGAGGGATGATTTTTATTGTTTGCCCTCTAACCCCACCTGAAATAAAAGTGCTATTTCCCCTCAAAAAATGATCTGTGTCACATTTAGTATCATGTAACAGTAAAATAAGAACAAATGTATTGGAAGATCTGACTTATCTTTGCTTCACATCTAGCATGTTGATGCAGTACATTAAGCTATGTAGCTACAGTGTTGGTTGAAAAATGGTTGTGAGCGCTAGCTTTTCTCTTCAGTTGGTGTCAAATTATATTAAACATTAAATGTGAAATGGGAATGTATGCAGGAATAAAAACATTAATCTCTAATTTAAACTATAAGTATGAGTGCTTACACAAAAAAGCCCAGAAAATATTTGAAAAAATGTTCTTATCTGTGGGTCTTCTAAACTGACCGGCAGGATGTAGCAGCACTTGGACATTCATAACTTAACAATGGCAAATCTAAAGGGCACAAAATAAAAGGTTCCATGGATGTAATAAGCATATATTAAATTTAGACAGAGAGAGTGAGAGAGAGATATAGAGTTGTCAGAGCGGGTAATGGACAGGCTAAATTACGTTAAACATCAGAAAATTAAAGATGGGAGAGGGCTTAAAGGTACTTGGGCTTGATAGATACGATTACCCCATATGCCGGCGAACAGACTCTCCCTGCTCCTTTCTGCTGGACTGAAACACTCAAACCTGCTTTTCTGCAGGACTGAAACACCCAACCTGCTTTTAGCAGAACTGAAACACTCAACCTGCATTCAGCAGGACTGAAACCCTCAACGTGCTTTTCTGCAGGACTGAAACACTCAACCTGCTTTCAGCAGAACTGAAACACTCAACCTGCTTTTCTGCAGGACTGAAACACTCAACCTGCTTTCTGCAGGACTGAAACACTCAACCTGCTTTTCTGCAGGACTGAAACACTCAACCTGCTTTTCTGCAGGACTGAAACACTCAACCTGCTTTTCTGCAGGACTGAAACACTCAACCTGCTTTTCTGCAGGACTGAAACACTCAACCTGCTTTTCTGCAGGACTGAAACACTCAAACCTGCTTTTCTGCAGGACTGAAACACTCAACCTGCTTTTCTGCAGGATTGAAACACTCAACCTTCTTTTGCAGGACTGAGACACTCAGCCTGCTTTTAGCTGGCTGACAGGTACTTGTCATAGCTGTCACTGACACCATCTCTGACACCTTCACTGACACCATCAGTGCTTCTATTAGTGGGTCCTCTTTGCTGACAGAGACAGAGACAGGAGAGGATGGGTCAGATGTGTCAGCTAAAGACCGACTGTGTCCCAAATACCACCCTGTCCTCATTTAGTGCACTACTGCTAAAACTGCAGTGCCGGGTCGTTCAGCCCTACGAGATCCCGACCACTGCAAAGGTTCTGTTTGGCCTGGTAATTAATTACATTTACTGTACATACGTTTTAGTCATTTAGCAGGCGCTCCAATGCGGAGTGATATACAGGAGCAATTAGGGTTAAGCAACTAGCTCAAGGGCAAATCTACAGATTTCTCACCTTGTCAGCTGGGAAACCAGTTGGCCTGGCACTGAAACCACCAGGCTATCTGTCGTCCTACTTATTAATACCACACACACGAGTCAAAATAAATCAGTGCCTAATTAGAGGGAAATAATTTAAAAAAGCTGTGGCGCTGACTTCAAGGTCCAGCGTTGAGTGTGTGTGGGGGGTGTAGGGTACCATTCGGGATGAACTCTCTGACACACATGGAGGTGTGAAGACCAACATGTAGGAATATAATTTTTGCATTCTATCATCTGACGTATCTCCAGCGTGAAGTTTGTTGTGTAGCTGTAGGACAGCTGCCTCACGACATAGTTTGTGTTCTCAGGGACTCCCTGTTACAATGCAGGTTTCTACGGTTTTTAATCAGTCATTTGTAATCAGTGCATAACATGTCTGCATGAGGATACAGATGGGCTTTTGTAAAGAAATAGTTTGTCTAGATGTTAATGCACATGGGAATTGCAAAGGATATAGAGCAGATTTAAAGCTGGGAACAGTTGGTTGGTCCTCTTTGAAAAGAGGTGAGGTTGAGTTATATCGGGTGGTAATTTACAGCCCATCTGTTGAGGAGAATAAACATTCTCAGCGCATCATTTCTTAGGAAGAAACTGTTGACTGGACTTCAAAGTGTTTTTCTCCTGGGATGATGTTGCTTTTATTGCCGGCCTACCTTCAGGACCTTTACATTTTCATTCAAAACGTGTAAATGTAAAATAATTTGGGATTTAACCAAGGCAATGGCTAAAGCAGTGTTGTATAATGCTGCAGTTTAGAGTTGTCTTAGTGAGGTGATTTTAGTTCTGTTAGTCTTTGTGAAACATAGCTGGTTGTTGAGAGCTACGGCAAAGTTTGCTGTTGGCAGTAGACAGGCAAGAGGAGGGACTCTGAAGCTGATCAGGACTGACAGGACCTTTCTTTTTGTTCAGCTGCTGCCAGACATACAGCCAACGGTGGTTCGTTCTTGATAGTCACTGAAATGTTGTCCTCCTACCTGAGATTGTGAGAGATATTGGTCCCCAGCAATTTGAATGTTTTGAACAAACAAGCAGCTGAGTCCTAAACCTCAAGGGGCAAATGTGGGGGCTTTCCCGGAGTTAGCCGCTACGGTTTTGTTCCTGGTTATTTTGTTGGCGCCGGGCCATCAATGTTTACGTGTTGCGTCCTGCTGGACAGGCAGATGGTGACACCTCTGGTGGTAATTCTAGGATGATGGCGTTGAACGCAGAGTCTAAATCCACAAAGTGATGGTTTTGAAATGGGGGCTCAGGACTCAAACGTTGTCGTGCTGACAGAGTTGTACAGTTGTATAGTCGTACTGGGAGGACAAACAGGAAATGTGAAATGCTCCATTGACAGATATTTCTCTGAAAACTAGGGAGAGCTGGTCTGTACATGATGAGCTTAAATTCTGTATTATGATTGAATAATTATCCTGTTTTGTACAATATGTTTGAATATCCGTTTGAGCATCTTGCGGTCAGTCGACAGTCTACAAGCTATTAGTGTACAAATTATTTATAACTCGGGTACAGCCCCGCTGACCCACGGCTCAACGATCAATCGGCCCACAGCTGAAGATAATTGGGGACCCCTTGCCTATTTTGTTCCCAATTATCACCTGTGAAGAAGTTAACTAGTATTTTTGTTTATTTCTTGCATTACATATTCACCACCAGTCCTCCTCAGAGGGCAAGAAGAAAATATCATGAAGCGTAATGTTCCTGAATGGTCGGGTTGTGGGCAGGTCCCGTTACACTGGGAGACAAGCCATGCAATTAAAAATAAATGAGCAAATAAAATCAATGCAGATCTCTTCCACTGTGGTGACAAAGGACTCAACAGAGGACGACAGAGGCCTACATCTTAATTAACAGAAATAATGAGCCAAGCAGGAAAAGAATAGAATAATAGGACAGAGTGAACTTTAAAGTTGACTCCGTGTTAGAAGATAAATGCATGTTACTTAATTAAACAACATGTATAGGATATCATGCATTAGGTTTACATCTGTTACCTTAAGTGGCCCACAGAATTTGTGAGCTCTGGATAATTAAACAGACATTTGTCTTTCTTAAAACGGTTTGAGCTGTTAGAGCAATGGGACTATACGACCAACTGGTGTAGTTAAATATATTTTTCACAAAGTGATTAAAATAGACCCCCTTTCTTTAAGCTTCAAGGACACGCCCAGAGGTTCTGCATCCACTCGTCTGTCCTGCCCCACGGTGGAGGCTGTTAACAGGGCAGCACGTGACGGATGGTCTGATGTCACCCATCAGCAACACCATGACTCCTCGCCGACACAAAGACTCATCACACACACACACACACACACACGCTGGCTAACCAATGAGATCTGACAACGACCTCCCGTCCATCACTCAGTGACAATGTCAATGGTGTATTGCTGAGCAGCGTTGCAACAGCCTTTCCACATGATGAGTGGAGGTGAGTGTATAACAACCTAAAACCCACATATCACTGATGGATGTGGGTCACACGCTGTCTACCGTTGGTTGTAGAGAAATAGGGCAGGTCTAGAATGCCCTTCAGGCCAATCAGAGATGAGTATTCGGTGGTACAACCATCTGGAGTAATACACTAGATCGTGTCCTCATTGAAAACGAGAAAATAGGAAATTATTAAAGAGTGTCAATTCCTTGCTTGTGTGCCAAATGGAGTGACTGCAACTTGAATACAGAACCGTCTGTTACTGTCAGTCTGCTTTTATACAAACTGACATCTCATAGTGGGAGGAGAAAATGACTTGTTTAAAAATGGGAGCCTACATTCCTGTAGTCAGGGAGGCTTATCCTTTGGTGGAATCTGCTGGATAAACAGATGGATTAGCTGTTCGTTACTCTTTAAAAACATTAAATATATTTTCCGTCACATTGTTATTACTGTACGACCTCTTAAAATAATGTTTGTGTGACACAAGGTCGTTCTGTCTGAGGTGGTTGTTCTGTCTGAGGTGGTTGTTCTGTCTGAGGTGGT
>JACXGI010014233.1:8216-19489 GCA_016801175.1 Esox masquinongy | reverse complement strand
CTGAATAAAGGGGGGGGGGAGGGGGCTGAATAAAGACTTAGACCTCATGGCTGTGACTCGGGGGGGGGGTGGGGGGGCTGAATAAAGACTTAGACCTCATGGCTGTGACTCGGTGGGGGGGTGGGGGGGCTGAATAAAGACCTGGGCCTCATGTCTGTGACTGGGGGGGGGGGTTTGAATAAAGACCTGGGCCTCATGGCTGTGACTCAGGACTAGACCAGCCACAGCCTGATTACCTATGTACCTCTCACATAAACGACTGTCACATCTAATGAACACTTTCCGTTGGACATTAACACCTGTGCAGGGACATTTCTACGTGGTTTTGTTTTATCTGCCATTAACTCATAATGGTGACAGTACCCACATAGACAAGCTTACTCTCTTAATGGGGTAATAGAACTACATTTACCATAACACAAACAAGTGGAACAGGTGTAAGAGCAAGAAAATGTGTGTGTATATGTATGTGTGTGTGTGTGTGTATACAGCTCCAGAAAAAATTAAGAGACCACTGCACCTTTTTCATTCTAAAAAAGTTGAAAAGGAAAGTTTTGAGCAAAGAACAGAAGCGTTCAATTTGCAGTGGTCTCTTAATTTTAACCCTTCTGTTCCTCACTCAAAACCTTCCTTTTCGACTTTTTTGGAAAGGAAAGAAAAAAGTGCAGTGGTCTCTTAATTTTTTCCGGAGCTGTGTGTGTGTGTGTGTGTGTTTGAGAAACCGAAAGAAAGACAAACAAGGTGAACTCCTAGCAGCCTCACGACCGCACCAGACTCTTAGAAGAACAGGGTCTTTCATGTTAAATGCTGGGGGCTGATGCAGTAGCAGGCTACATCAGCGATGATTACACAGGTCTCAGAGAGGTGTGGTGGAAAAAAGACAGTGGGACCAGCAGTTTTTTTCTCATCTGGTAACCTAACTAGGTAAAAGTCTGGACCTTTAAATATGGGCTATGATTGAGAGCAGTCTCAAATAGGTCACAAGGTTTAAAAAAAAACCTTTGTCAAAATATATTTAAAATAGACTAATAGAATACAGAAAATGGAAAAATGGGATTTAGTCACATTGTTCAAACTCCCAGCAAGATCCCACCGAACACCCCTGAATTGGAGAGTTCCAGGGAGCTGTCACAATGACTGCCTGAGAAGCAATTAGGATTAACCATCTCCCGCAGACAGAACAACAGACGTGTCACCTTGTTGCCTCTGGGATTTGATCTAGCAACATTTTGGTAACTGTCCAGATGCTTTAAGTCACTAGGTTACCTGCCGCCCCATAAACAGTGCTGAACCTGCTTTATGCAGGCTTGCATTGTGATTTTGTTTGTTTATTTTTGTCCATGAAATACGGCATGTCAGACGTTAAGGTATAACCAGTTATATGAATGTATTTAGTTGAATAACAATTACCTGGAACTGAGGGCCATGCATTAATCTGCACAGGTGGGAATTCAGAATCAGTACATGTACACATACTCATTATGTCAGTTGGGAGAATGCTGCTGCTAGTGGCAGACAATATTTAGAGAAATAATTTATAAAATCTACACAAAATGTACACCGATCAGCCATAACATTACGACCACTGACAGGTGAAGTGAATAACACTGATAATCGTGTTATCATGGCACCTGTCAGTGGGTGGGATATATTAGGCAGCAACTGAACATTCTATCTTCAAAGTTGATGTGTTAGAAGCAGGAAAAATGGGCAAAAGATCTGAGCGACTTTGACAGGGGCCAAATTGCGATGGCTGGATGACTGGGTCAGAGCTTCTCCAAAACTGCAGCCCTTGTGGGGTGTTCCCAGTCTGCAGTGGTCAGTACCTATCAAAAGTGGTCCAAGGAAGGAAAAGCGGTGAACCGGCGACAGGGTCATGGGCAGCCAAGGCTCATTGATGCACGTGGGGAGCGAAGGCTGGCCCGAGTGGTCTGATCCAACAGACGAGCTACTGTAGCTAAAACTGCTGAAAAAGTTAATGCTGGTACTGACAGAAAGAACGCACAGTGCATCGCTGTTTGTTGCGTGTGGGGCTGAGTAGCCGCAGACCAGTTAGGGTGCCCATGCTGACCTGTCCACTGCCGAAAGCACCTACAATGGACATGTGAGCATCAGAACTGGACCACAGAGCAATGGAAGAAGGTGGCCTGGTCTGATGAATCACATTTTCTTTTACTTCACGTGGATTGCGCGTCGCTTACCTGGAGATCACATGGCAGCAGGATGCACTATGGGAAGAATCCAGTGGAGGCAGTGTGATGCTTTGAGCAATGTTCTGCTGGGAAACCTTGGGTCCTGCCATTTATGTGGTTTTTACTTTGACATGTACCACCAACCTAAGCATTGTTGCAGACCATGTGCACCCTTTCATGGCAACAGTATTCCCCGATGGCATTGGCCTCTTTCAGCAGAATAATGTGCCCTGCCACACAGCAAAAATGGTTCAGAAATGGTTTGAGGAACACAACAATGAGTTCAAGGTGTTACTTGGCCTTCAAATTCCCCAGATCTCAATCCAATCGAGCAACTGTGGGATGTGCTGGACAATCAGGTCGGATCCACGGAGGCCCCACCTCACAGCTTACAGGACTTAAAGGATCTTCTGCTAACGTCTTGGTGCCAGATACCACAGCACACCTTCAGAGGTCTAGTGAAGTCCATTCCTCGACGGGTCAGGGCTGTTTTGCAGCAAAAGGGGGACCAACACAATATTAGGCGGGTGGTCATAATGTTATGGCTGATCGTTGTATATATCCTTTCAGAGAAATATATAGTGAGTATGTAATTTAATGAGATGAGCAGTGATGGATTTACAGTTAATGTACAAATGTATTATTGTATCAGTACGCATATCTAGATGCAGGAATGTGTTACTGTCCCTTTTTTGCTTTTAAGACACCTGGTTTCCCTGATCAAAAGGATTAACCAGCTTTTGAGTTCAGAGATAAAAGAGTAGTTCTTCGGACTAGTCTGGCAGCCATCCTTGTTGACGATGGGTGTCCTGCTAGGTCCACCATATTTAGAAGTGCATTGCTAATCTAAATAATGTGAGTTTGTCCAAACCAATGGCTATCACCTATGCAATTCAGCTCCCAACATTCATCTGTTGAAAGAGACATTTGTTCCTGAAAAATCCATCACTGGGGCTACAGTGATGAGGCACTGGCTAATCATACCAACATTGGCTTCATATGAAAGGGAAATCCAAGTTCCATATTTTGGTAAAAAAACCATGGAGAACCATGGACAATGAAGTGCATGATTTATGGCAAAGGAATTTATGTTTTTTAGTCAGTTTGACAACAGTCAACAGTTGCTGTGTGGTTGTCTATTCATGTGCAGTAAAAACAGATTCACAACAACCATAACCCTGGCAGGATAAAAGAAACGTGAGAAATGTGAAATGTGAAAGAAAAATATGTAAAAGAAAAAGAAATGAGAAAGAAAAATAAATGAATATACCAGAAAATATTTTCATTACCCATGTGGGATGTGCAAATTCCCTCAGTTCACTCCAGACTATGAGGACGGAACATATGACTGCTGCCAGAATGAGCCATGGAGAACATAAACCAAATTAGAAAGGATTTCATTGGTCAGTGGTCAATTGCACATGTGGAGTGTTGTAATTGGCTAACGTGACTTTCTAACTAATTTCTACTTATTGTCTGTGAAAACAGATCAATCATTCTAGCACAGGAAAGCTCAATTGACTATTATGACTATAGATAATTTAAAAGTTGTGTAGTTAATAAACTGGAAAAAGTAGCAGATGGAAAATAAGTCTGTAACCAGCTGTACAGCTGATGCTTATGGAAATCTCTGAGTGAATGTATGTGTGTGTGTGTGTTGGGGGGGTGCACATTCCTGGCATAGTTGAAAACATTTTAAAGTTGATGGAATTAGCCTATAGTAAAACTTTAATTAAACGGCAAAACCCAAATAGACACCCATCCCTTTCAACAACCTAAATGCTACCTAGTTATCGTAAATAAACATAGGGCAATCAGAAAAAAAGATAGGTATATCTAAATATGTACTCCACATCTTCCACCTAGATCTACCCATATCCAATAAGGGTTGTTGAAAGGGATGCAAACTGCTAAGGAGGCCTTGGCCAGGGGCTTTGATGTCAGTATTATTAAGCTGAAAAACAAACATCCAAATATCTAACCTAGCATAGACGCAACTGCAAAGCTAGCTTTGGTGGCATCTAAGGAATTGTTAGTGATTGTTTATTTACCAACGTCGTTATATAAATTTCCTTATACATGACATTTCATTTCAGAACAATCTAATAATATGGGAAGGCGCCAAAATAAGTGCTTTGAGGCTGAAAAACAAAGGAGACAGAAACATTTAACATTTGCAATTTGGAATGGTGTTTAAGGACCTTCTCTGGTTTATCTATCAATTAAAACATTTACACTTAAATTGGCACGGTCCAACATATTTTCAGACATATTCATGTCATCAAACTGGTACTAAACTCATGCTAGAAACTCCATATGGTAAGTTATTAGAAGTAAAATAGAAATAGAAAAACAGAAAAAGATTCTATTCCAATTATCTATTTTTCTAAGTTATTAGAAGAAACCTGGCTAATTAATGGAAGATCAAATAAAAATAACAGAAGTTATAATGAGAATGACAGGTTACAGCACTAAACAAGTAGGCTTGCTATTTAGCTAACAATCTGATTGGAGTTTGAAGGGGAGAAAGCACAGACAATGCTCATATTTTCGATTAGCCTAGCATTAGCTAATTTGCTTAATTCAATTATCGTGGTTTGATGCAGGCAAAACCGACAACTACTATAGAATCAGATAAAGGGATAAATAATTAGAAATCAGTTAGCATATCAAGCCAGCATAAATCGCCTTGATTTAAATTGTGCTTAAGTTTCGCTGCTCCCCTCATTACTCAGATGCACACAGTATGTCCGGACCCACGTTTTAATAGTGGCCTAAAGGCCAGAAATGATTTGCATTTAGTTTTAAATTGTAAAAGTAAAAGGTTGAATATATCATTAATTAAGAATGGCAGATCTGAAATTATCTCCAAAAGAAGAAAAAAATGATTAATGAATATGTTAAAACTCCCTTAAGTGACAGACAAACCAAATGCAAAGTTAATAAACATATATCTAAAGAACTGACAGCGATCATTTAAAATAAGGCTAACAAAATCTACAAGGATTTTTTGTTTACAGCTACAGTAATGAGATCTACTAGAATTTAAAATCAACTCTAGTCTAGATAAATCCTGCATTAACTGCTAAATGAAGACAAATGGAAAATCTACTGTATATTCCAAAGTTGTGGGACCCAATAAAATGCTTAAAGATAAACATGGGGGTTGACATGTCACAGCTTTTATTCACCACAATGTGCCAAACACATGAAAGTATTTTACAAAAGCTATGGAAATCCATTGTAGTTAAAAATGAAAGTTGTTTGTTTACCAAGTAAACAAACAAAAAATATATACAGAATTGATAAAATAACTCTTAAACTCTTCAGATACATGTCCATTGCCCAAGTAAATTTATATTTACATATTTACATATTTTTTCTGTTATTATTACTATTACATTACTATTACATTTCAAGTCAACACAATTCTACCTTAAGAAATGCTTGAGTTTTGTCCAGCCTGTTTGTTTTGTTTTAGTTTTCAGTTCACCTATCTTATATTTTGTATTTTTGCAATATATATTTTTAAAAAATGTTTAAGTAATTGAAATGCACATTATGAATTTAAAGAGTCTTAAACAATAATATGCATTTTGGTCTCAATGCAGTGCCATTAAATAATAGAGCAAGATGCTAAATGTTTTCATTGGACACTAGATGTTATCTTGTTCTGTTGCCAACACGTTGTGAAATAAAATCAGGTTTGCATAACAATGGCTCTCACCCCCTTGAACTTCTCCACATTTTGTGTTACAACATCAAAAGAAAATTAAGTCTGAGTTTTTTCCACTGAACAACACAAAAACGTTTTTACCCCTTTTAGTCAAAATTTGGTGTAGGCAACTTTGGCAGCGATTACAGCCATGAGTCTATTTTGATAAGTCTCCACCAGCTTTGCACATCTGGACACAGCCATTTTTCTCCATTCTTTGCTGTAAATTTGCTCAAGCTCCCTCTCTCCATGTATTCTCAATATGATTTAGGTCCGGGCTTTCACTGGGCCACTCCAGGACATTGATCATTGTGTTTTCATGCCACTACAGTGTGGCTTTGGCTGCATGTTTTGGGTCATTAACAAGGTAGAAGATGAATCTTATGGTCCCTGGCATCTTGCAGACTTGAGCTGGTTGTCTTTCTTTGTAGGATTTCTTTGTACTTTTCTATATCCATTTCGCCCTCTTCACAAGCTTTTCAGGCCATAATGTAGAGAAGCATCTCCATAGCATGATGCTGCCACCACTATGCTTCACAGTAGGGATGTTGTTCTTGGGATGATGTGCAGTTTTACACTTGCACCAAACATAGCACTTAGCGTTGAGGCCAAAACGCTTTGATTAGACCATAAAATCTTCTTTCACTCAGTGTCTCCTACATGCCTTCTGGTAAACTGTAGCTGAGATTTCATGTTTTTTTAGTTGTTTTCTTTCTGCCCAGGCTATTGTTGCAATATGTACAGTGTCTCCCAGCACATCCATGGAAGATTAATGCCTTTAGTGTAGGCCTCTAGGTGGCCTCCCTGAGTAGTGCCCTTCCTAACTGGATAATCAGTTTTTGAGTCGTGCCATTTTCAATAAATCTTTTTAATAATGGAATTTACTGTGCTCCGGGGGATATTCAATGCTTTGGAAATGTTCTTATATCCTGCCCTTGATTGGTGCCATTGAAGACCATTATTCATGATTTGCTTTGAATGTTCCTTCGTCTTCATGATAGAATTTTAGTGAGAAATAATTTGATTTCATGCTGTACCACAATGAAATGTGAAAAAGTCCAAGGGGTTGGGAGGGTGAATCCTTCTGAGAGCCACTGTAATTCAAAGAAAGAAATCTTAATTTTGGTGCAGACAGAAATTAGTCACATGTGCATTCGGGTGTGTGTTCTGCGGCAAATCTTTAAAATACCACAAATATGCTGGATTCCTCTGATCAGAACAAGCCAAGGTATGGTGCCATGTAACCTTGTAAAGGTACATTAAAAAACCTTGAATGCTGATTGGCTGAAAGCTGTGAAGTAGATGAGCTATAAGGCTAAGGGTGTGGTATATGATCAAGAAGCCATGGCTATGAGCGGTTCTTAGCCACAATACACTGCAAATTGCCTGTTTACTGCACATAGCTCTGGAATATTGGCAAAACACTGCAAATTCTAGAGATAGCCATGATATAGAACACTGCACATCACAGGTATGACATCAAACACCAATGCAATAAAAACAGATATACTCTGCAATGCGTCGTGCCTGAGAACAGCTGGCCATATACCACGCCCCCTTGTGCCTTATTGCTTACATATATTACAAGATTTCAGCCAATCAGCATTCAGGGTACAGTTGTGCTCATAAGTTTGCATACCCTGGCAGAAATTGTGACATTTTGGCATTGATTTTGAAATGACATGATATGACTGATCATGCAAAAAAAATGTATTTTATTTAAGGATAGTGATCACATGAAGCCATTTATTATCACATAGTTGTTTGGCTCCTTTTTAAATCATAATGATAACAGAAATCAACCAAATGGCCCTGATCAAAAGTTACATACCCTTGAATGTTTGGCCTTATTATAGACACACAAGGTGACACACACAGGTGAAAATGGCAATTAAAGGTGAATTTCCCCACACCTGTGGCTTTTTAAATTGCAATTAGTGTCTGTGTATAAATAGTCAATGAGTTTGTTAGCTCTCACGTGGATGCACTGAGCAGGCTAGATACTAAGCCATGGGGAGCAGAAAAGAACTGTCAAAAGACCTGCGTATCAAGGTAATGGAAGTTTATAAAGATGGAAAAGGATATAAAAAGATATCCAAAGCCTTGCAAATGCCAATCAGTACTGTTCAATCACTTAAGAAGTGGAAAATTTGGGGATCTCTTGATACCAAGCTAAGGTCAGGTAGACCAAGAAAGATTTCAGCCAAAACTGCCAGAAGAATTGTTCGGAATACAAAGAAAAACCCATAGGTAACCTCAGGAGAAATACAGGCTGCTCTGGAAAAAGACGGTTTGGTTGTTTCAAGGAGTACAATACGACGTTACTAGAACAAAAATGAGCTGCATGGTCGAGTTGCCAGAAAGAAGCCTTTACTGCGCCAATGCCACAAAAAAGCCCAGTTACAATATGCCAGACAACACCTTGACACACCTCACAGCTTCTGGCACATTAATTTTGGTGCGAGGAGACCAAAATAGAGCTTTACGGTCACAATCATAAGCGCTATGTTTGGAGAGGGGTCAACAAGGCCTACAGTGAACAGAATACCATCCCCACTGTGAAGCATGGTGGTGGCTCACTGATGTTTTGGGGGGGTGTGAGCTCTAAAGGCACGGGGAAAATTGATGGCAAGATGAATGCAGCATGTTATCAGAAAATACTTGCAGACAATTTGCATTCTTCTGCACGAAAGCTGTGCATGGGACGCTTTTGGACTTTCCAGCACGACAATGACCCTAAGCACAAGGCCAAGTTGACCCTCCAGAGGTTACAGCAGAAAAAGTTGAAGGTTCTGGAGTGGCCATCACAGTCTCCTGACCTTAATATCATCGAGCCACTCTGGGGAGATCTCAAACATGCGGTTCATGCAAGACGACCAAAGACTTTGCATGACCTGGAGGCATTTTGCCAAGATGAATGGGCAGCTATACCACCTGCAAGAATTTGGGGCCTCATAGACAACTATTAAAAAAGACTGCACGCTGTCATTGATGCTAAATGGGGCAATACACAGTACTAAGAACTATGGGTAAGCAGACTTTCCAACAGGGCTCAGTTAATTTTTTTCTTTGTTGCCATGTTTTGTTTTATGATTGTGCCATTCTGTTATGACCTACAGTTGATTATGAATCCCATAAGAAATAAAAACGTGTTTTGCCTGCTCACTCATGTTTTCTTTACAAATGGTACATAGGTGTATGCAAACTTTTGAGCACAACTGTATATTTCTTTTTATTCCATTGGTATAATAGCAATACTGCTCCTTGGGGAATGTGGTATCTTGTCAATATAACATGGCTATGGGCTGTATCTGCGAACTCTGCCTTGCATTGCTCCTATAAGCAGCCCTTGGCAGTGTTATTCTGCACATACACCATACCACCACGTGCCTTATGGCATAGCATGTTACTGTACAGCCAATGTGTTTCAATTGTGTCCAAACCTGGTTTTAACATATATACAGGTACAAGTATAAATGACTAAAATGAGCCTAGCTAAATCTCAAAGCAGAAAACCAAACCAATACAGTATTCATGTACGGTATGTAGCTATGAATTTGCATCATGGTGTATTTTCTAATCCATTTTATACATGTGATAGGCCAGTAAGACTGATTCTAGACTTAGTCCCTCTTCCTGGCTTCTCTGTTCTGACCAAGCAAGCCTGGACACAAAGATGACCATTGTCAGGGGGTTCTGTGCTCTGCTCATAGTAGAGCTGACCAGCTGCATGGCCACACAGGCTGACTTCCCTTGAATGGCAGCCATACCAACAAAACACACTGGGAATCATTCTGCATTGCTAAATAAATGCCACTCACGCAAATGTCTTCTTGGCTCCTTGTTGCTGTTGTTAAAGGGATGGCTTGCAAGTTGGAAAAATTAAGCCCTTTATCTACTTACCCCGAGACAGATGAACTTGTGAGGTTACCCTTTTTCTTGCCTTCGCATTGAAGTTAGAAGTAGTTTTGTAAGATAAACATACTGTCTCTGCGCTCAGTTTGAAGGCTTTATTAGTGAACATCAGCGTGACTTCTTACATTCCTGCAGACATCCAAGGGGATGTGATGGCCAGACAGGGCTGCCTTGCCATGTTGCGCTTATAATGACTCCTTGTGGCAGATTGGGTGCCTGGAAGATTGTTTTTTATGAGTGGTCACCTCCAAGCACCATGGTAAGGCAGCCCTGTCTGGCCGATGTGATGGCCAGACAGGGCTGCCTTGCCATGTTGCGCTTATAATGACTCCTTGTGGCAGATTGGGTGCCTGGAAGATTTTTTTTTATGAGTGGTCACCTCCAAGCACCATGGTTTTGGCCTACTTCCTAACAGATCGGCAAGCTGGTCTCGATGTTTCACTCAGATGATTGAAGACTAGGATTTGCTACAAGAGCTCAGCAGACACAAAGAGTTTTAAAAAAATCCCATTTTTGTGGCAGGACTTTATAGTTGGGCAGCAACAATAAATTTTTCCATAAATGAGGGCCATAAGTTTCCAAAGTGGTAGATGTAGGCTGGTTGTCACTGCTTATAATAATTTAGCCACTTTTCAAAATAAACTATTGAGGTCAGAGAGGGCTTATATTGAGCAAGCAGGGTGATAAGAATCAGAACGGCTTGGCAGGGTATAGTTTGACACTGCTGAGACCGCTGGGAGTCCCAGCATTGAAGCCATAATGATGAACTGGACATATCCAGATGGGAGAAGGGAAAAAAAGAGAAGAATTGTACTGTATTCAAGTGGAGCTATAAAAAATCCTGAACTATGCATTTACATAGCACGCACTTAGTTTTGTATTCTACTTTTGTCTGTGCTGCTACCAAAATAAATATCACCCGGCACCTGGTCTTTTCTCCTGTCCTTCTGACCGATTCCATTTGGTTTTCTGCCTCACACTGGGCCAGAGCTCCATAAAGGACTGGAGTCATATAACTATTGCTTTTGTCAGGGAGAATGGAAAGGATAAAGAAAATAATGGGTGGAGAGAGAGAAATACAGAGAAATTAAGTGAGAAACAGGGAAAGAGATAGCTGGAGAGAAAATTAGAAAAATAAAGATGGAGAGAGAAAAGAAAGAGGGACATGAGATTTAGTTGCTGTTGTTTCTGTCCCAGATACACAGGGTGTAGTCTGAGGCCCCACGTAAATGAAAAAAAAGCAGCTTGTGAAATACAGCAGGTTTCTCCATTGGTCTGGGCCAGCATGTAATGACTTCCAGACTCAGTGATGGTCCCTCCCTCGTCTAGACTGCCTTCACAAGCCTCTCCCCTTTCCTCTTTGTCAGTCCTTACTCTCTCTCCATAGTTCTATATTCTATTATTGTTCTCTCTCTCTCTCTCTCTCTCTCTCCTATCTCTCTCTCTCTCTC
>JACXGI010014232.1:0-19407 GCA_016801175.1 Esox masquinongy | reverse complement strand
TGGATATTTTCACTTGTGTGATATTTGTGTGATATTTCACTTGAATACACCTTTTGTTGCCAGCAGTTTAGACATTAATGGCTGTGTGTTGAGTTATTTTGAGGGGACAGCAAATTTACACTGTTAAACAAGCTGTACACTCACTACTTTACATAGTAGCAAAGTGTCATTTCTTTAGTGTTGTCACATGAAAAGATATACTCAAATATTTGCAAAAATGTGAGGGGTGTACTCACTTTTGTGAGATACTGTAAGATAAATTAAACCATACGATTTTAACGATTACCGTTCTGGACATTTATAGAAATGTACACTATTCACTGCTTCTGCTCTGCCTCCATCATACCTGTACAGACCTGTCTCCACTCACACAATCACACACATAGAGAGGGAAAGAGCACAAGGGGAGTGATGGCAGGTTTAGGGAGACACACCTGTCTCCAGAATGAGAGCCAGGAGGGTTTTACTATTCAAAACAACATTTAACACACACAAGTCCATAATACCACATACAAAAATCTGAATTCATGACATACTTCAATACTTGGAAGTCACGCACGCATGCAGAAACACTGTGACGGTGCGAGTGCAATATGTGTGTAAAAATTAGGCAGTGAAAAAAACAAGACAAAAGACGAGAAAAAACGGTTTGTTACTTAATCTATTCAAAAACACCTCACGTTCCGACCAAGAAACAATAAGCTGTGCTGTACTGTGACTAACAGAACCAATATATACTGAACTAATGACTAAGTTAAAACAGGTGCGTTCCCGGGGTGCTGCTGTCATCACTCTCTGACCGGTGGTTAGTACAGGTGGAGGTGGAGCCTGGTTAGGAAGAGGAGCTGCGGTGCCACACGGAGCAGATGTTACAGTTCCCCCCCTCCTAGGCATGGCTCTGGACACCGCCACCTGCAACCCCGAGGTCAAGGAGCAGGCCGGTCCGGAGGACAAGCGTGGAAATCCGCTGTCAAGTACGGGTCAAAGATGTTCACCGCCTGGACCCAGCTGTGTTCCTCAGGGCCGTACCCCGCCCAATCCACCAGGTACTGGACCCGACCCCGCCGTAGCCGGGAGTCCATTATCGATGCCACTCGGTACGCTGGACCCCCAGCTACTTCCACCGGGGGTGGAGGAGCCCCAGCAGACCTGGATCCACCCAGCGGACCAGGAACCACCGACCTGAGGAGAGAGACTTGGAAGGTGGGAGAGATGTTATCATATGGGGGTGTTAACTGTAAGGTGGACGATATGTCCTTTACCTTCTGAAGGACACGGTGCGGCCCCACATACCGTGACCCAAGCTTACGGCAGGGCAGACGGAAGGGAAGATCCCTCGTGGACGACCACACCTTGTCCCCTGGGTGGTACTCAGGGGTGTCGCCCCACCGTCTGTCTGCCTGCCTTTTCTGACGTTGGGTGGCCTCTTGCATGGGTGGCAGACCAGACCTCGTCAGGCTTCCTGAACCACTCCTCCACGGCCTGGATCCCACTGGAACTCCTCACCCAGGGGCACATCGGAGGCTGGAACCCAAGCACCACCAGGAAGGGGGTTAGACCTGTGGAGGAATGGTGCAGGGAGTTTTGAGCATCTTCCGCCAAGGGGAGAAAGTGTGTCCACTCACCTGGAGGGTCTATAAAATAGGACCAGAGGAACCTTCCCAGCTCTTGATTAGTACGCTCCGCCTGCCCGCCTAGCCTGTAGGTGATACTCGGATGTGAGACTGACCGCGACCCCCAGCCTGGACATGAAGGCTTTCCAGACACGGGATGTAAACTGGGGCCTGCGGTCCGTCACAATGTTTTGTGCACCCAGGTCACCAGCCGGCTCCGCACCAGTCGGGGGGCACGTCGCAGGTTCAGGATCCAGTCTCCCTGCCTTCTGAATGTCTGTGTCAGTATCCCAGGAGACAGGACCCACGATGCAAGGGGGGAGAGAATGGGCGTGTCTCTGGGTAGTTCAGCCCCCCGGTCGTGGAGGTGGGAGAGTGCGTCCACCCTGACGTTCTTCGTACCGGGGCGGTACGTCTGGGTGAACTGGAAGCGCTTGAAGAATAGAGTCCAGTGGGCCTGGTGGGGTTGAGGCACCGTGCTGCCCTGATGTACTCAAGGTTCCTGTGGTCTGGTAGGACAGTGGAGAGGAAATACAACGTCTCCCGGGCCCCTCTAGCCAGTCTCCACTCCTCCAGTGATAACTTCACCACCAGTAGCTCTCAGTCACCCACGTCGTAGTTCCTCTCCACAGCAGACTGTTCCTTGGAATAGGAGGTACAGGGGTGGAAGGAACACCCTCTCCACGTCTGGGGTCCAGCAGAGGTGTTGAGGTTGGTCTTTTAACACTAGAACCAACAAATGCCAATTGGTGTTTGGGTTTGTAATTAAAATTAAACTGCCATTTTGAAAGCTACACCCTCCTCCTTCCATGACTTTTTCTAAACAGGCGAATATTACATTGTTCCATTGTCGGAATTCTAAACTGACGAACAGACAACGATTTAGAGACGATTTACTTGTTTTTTTTACCCTGTTGTCCTACTTAATCCACCAACAGCCCACACCACTTAGCGTTGGTACCCAAATGGTACCCTGGCGCTAATCACCCCTCGCTGAATGCCTGACATCAATGGATGAATGCGTGATACTCCCAGAAGGATGATCAGACCTTGGTTGAATTTGAATAACTTACAGATGGCTTACTTAGGCTATTATTGAAACATAATACAAACGATATAGGTACTTATCACATGTTACCGTTTTTCAATAGGAGATTCAGCTTATTGTGTAAGCTAATTCATCAAATATAAATCTACAAATTTATTATCCTAAAAAAATATTCACTAAACGAAATACCAAGGATATTGTTTAGCAGTCACAACTCACTAATTCAAGAAAGATATTACAAGTTACTGTTTTTATTTTAGGAGAAAAAAGAGAAACTAAATCGCACACATATCCTATCGACTTTCTTTGAATTTGCTCTGCTTATTTTACTCAAGATTAAGATCCTACAAATGTATTAGACTAAATAATTATTCACTAAAAGAAATACCATGGATATAATTTAGCAATCACCTGTCACCAATTCAACAAAGGTATTACAAATTTACTGTTTTTATTTTAGGTGAGAAAGAGAAACTAAATTGCACACACATCCGATCGTCTCTCTCTGAATTTTCTCTGCTTATTTTACTGAAGATTAAGATCTTACAAATATATTAGGCTAAATAATTATTCACTAAATGAAATACCAAGGATATTGTTTAGCAGTCACCACTCACCAATTCAACAAAGGTATTGCAAGTTACTGTTTTTATTTTAGGAGAAAAAGCTATATTTTACTGAAGATTAAGAAATTGCATACATGCTGTTTACACATCTTTGTCAGTTGTTACACATACATGTCTACCTCGGGAACCTAGTCTAATGGAATCTAATGAATAGCAAGGGAATTGCAATGATGTCAATGGATGAATGGGCGATAACCCCCTCATCAACCCAGACACACCTATGCATGTGACTGAAGTGTGATGATGAGGGTAGAATGTGTATATAATCTGAACTCGGTGAGCAAGTCAGACACAACTCAGACACTATTTACAGCATTTAGTTGACAATGGCAAACCAAACCCGACGATTTGACGCCCTGACAACATTGCAGATGCTGCAAGATTTAGATGAGATGGAGTCAGATGGAGGATCAGAGATAGATCCCGAAATCGGGTTTTCATCTAATTCAGATATTGAACCGCCACCGCCAAAGCCTGAGCCTCCTGGCAAAAAAAAGGAAATGAACCAACGTTGACCCCAAATGCCACTGTGAGATAGAAGTCTGGAAGAGACGGAACGGTTTGGGTAAAATTAATTTTATCAACTTTATCAATTTTATTTCTATGAATAGGCTGTAGCCTGTGTTATTCATTCTTTGAAATGTATCGTGTTTATCAAGCAACCGTGCTTTAGGCCTATGTAGACTATTCATGAGCATATCCTTTGATTGTTGCAAACTAGTCGATAATGTCTCTTATTTTACCTTGTACATCATCAAAATGAAAACTAAATACTAAAGGATTGACCTTTGCATAATTGCAGTGAGTAATTTTTCTTTTTTTACATTTGTAGGGCCTAATAAACAAAATAAAATACTATAGCCTGTGTTTTTATAATAATCGTTCTGTATATTCTTCTTTTAGTTTTTTTTTTCATATTATAAAACCTTAAATACAAACACATTCTTGTATTTTTCAAATTTATTTACCATTTAAAACAAATAAATTCTGTAATTCATTATTTTTTAGACTTCTAAATAGTTTGATGACAACTCAGTAGATGAACTGATGCTCTGGCTGGATGGTGATGCTGCAGAGGAGAATGTCCATGCTAATAGGAACGATTCGTATGCTAATGACACCAAATGGCATTCGGCTCTGGTGGTTATAGGGGGTAAAAAAGGCCTGGCGATTCTAGTGTTAAACAACGACGTGAGTGGCACCGTGATGGTGCTGAAGACCCAGATGAACCGGCGGTAATAGTTGGCAAACCCGATGAAACTCTGGAGTTCTTTGATGGTCTTCGGGACTGGCCATGACTACAACGCCTCCACCTTCAGCTCCTCCATCCGTACGCCCTCCAGACCAATGTGGTATCCAAGGAAGGAGACGGTGGGGTTGTGATACACACACTTCTCCCCTTTTACATACAGATGGTTTTTGTGGAGACACTGCAGGACAGCACAGATGTGGGCCACGTGTTCTGAGTATGTTGGAGAGTAAATCCAGATGTCATCTATATACACTACTACATACCTCTCCAACATATCCTGGAACACTTCACTGAGAAAAGCCTGGAACACCATCAGCACATTGGCTAGCCTGTACAGCATCACCAGGTATTCGTAGTGGCCCGACGCTGTGCTGAATGCCATCTTCCAATCGTCTCCTTCCCAGATACGCATGAGATTTTATGTGCTCCAGAGGTCAAGCTTAGTAAAGACGTGCGCACCCCTTAACTGTTCTATGGCCGACAGAACGAGGGGCATGGTATAGCGGTACTTCACAGTAATGGAGTTCAGTCCTCTCTAGTCTATACAAGGCCTCAGCCCCCCGTCCTTCTTCTTCACAAAAAAGAATCTGGCTGAAGCAGGGGAAGAGGAGTGACGAATGTAGCCCTGCTCCAGCGTCTCTTTTACGTAGGTCTCCATAGCTTGATTCTCGGCCACGGAGAGTGGATAGATCCTGTTCATGGGCGGCGTGGTCTCTGGGAGGAGGTCAATGGAACAGTCCCAGGATAGATGTGGAGGGAGACACCTGGCGTTTTCGCTGGAGAATACCCTGCTCAGGTCCGCGTACTCAGGGGGAATGTTGACATTTCTGCATTGTACATTTTTTATTCTAATATTTTGAGATACTGGATTTTTGATTTCCATGAGCTGTAAGCTGTAATCATCGAGATTTAAACAAAAAAGGCTTGAAATGTTTCACTTGATGTGTAATGAATCTAGAATAAATAAAGGTGTCACTTTTTGATTTGAATTACGGAAAACAATGAACTTCTTGTTTTTTGAGATGAGCGTGTATATGTCATCCAAGGCCCAGAATTCTGTCTCTGTGTCTGCAGGTGTCTGAATATACTGACATATTGATTCTGAAAATAGAATTAACACAGTCACATGAAAGATATTTAAAATCATGTGTTCAATAGTTCTGAATATAAAACAATAATGTTACTATATAAATTACTTTGTGTAACTACTTTTAAAACCTGAAAGCATAAAGCAAGTGTCCAGATGAAGATGGCTATGAAGGTCATGGTTGGTGTGGGTTCAGTTGTCATGAAGCACAGCTCTCAGACATGAAGTGTTAAACTCACAGGGTTATAAACACTATAAGAGCCTCTTGGCAGATGTGTTATGCATATTATTGTGTCTAATCAATTTCAGTGTGAGTAGGTTCCCATTATTCGAATGGCTTTGACATTTTAGAACTTGAAACAGGTCATATTATATTTAGGTCAGTAATAGATTTTAAATTGTATGACTCATAATTAGATTTGTATACTGATGATCAAATATAACTGGTCAACCAAGACTGGCCTCTGTTATAAGTTCCTCAAATGAATCAGCTACTTCTCTAAATGTATGCTGGTATGATTCCTCTGGTAGTGTTGTCAGTCCTCTGTGACTTTACCTCCACTGTTAAATCAGAGATCAACATCTTTAATAAAGGAATATACGACATGGATCACAATTATCATTGCTGTTCTCTTTATGGACCATAAGGAGGAATACAAACACTGGATGTAATGATGGACTGTACCTACAGGATAGGGAAATACCAGATAAAAAAAGAAGGAACAAATATAAATATCTGGATTTAAAATATATATTTCCTTTTATAGAAACAGTCCATATGAAGTGTCCTTTCTATCTGGGAAGGTATTAAAATATATGTGTTTGTTAAATGTGATTCTACATGAGTGATCTTCACTGTTACAGCTGTACCATCACAGAGAGGTTTTTGTATGAGAAGTAATAGGGATTGTATCACTGTGGTGGACTTTTGGTAGCGGCACCAGACTTGATGTTGGAAGTAAGTAAACAAGACAATTAACTTCTTTATTCATCTTTTGGTGTTTGTTGCATGTTTTGGTCTTGTTTTGTTAATTTGGCCATAATATTGAGGATTTAAAAATGTTTCATTGATTTAGAATATTTACAATTGCTTATTATAAAGAGGCACATTTAAATATGAATGTTATTAAATTTTATTCAAATTCAATTTGATAAAAATGTACATGCATTATTTAATACGGAATCAGGTTACATGTTTTATTAGTTGTATGAATAAACATACTGTACAGATGTGGATATGTTTTAAAAGATTGTTTTTTGGTCAGTGTTAGGGAAGGCAATATATAAAGAATTAATAGCAAATTTAGAAGATGATGAGGTTTTTGACAAGTGTTAATAATATAGTCGATTTCATTATTTGAACCTCAGTCTAAAGACATTCAGCTTGTCTAATGAGCAGGAGGTTTTTGTATGAGCAGTAATAGAGATTGTATCACTGTGGTACACTTTTGGTAGCGGCACCAGACTTGATGTTGGAAGTAAGTAACAAGTTCTCTTTATATTTGTTTATGATTGGAAGGTTTTAGGTTTCTCACTTTTTGAGAGAAAATATGTTCACATTTTAGAATTGGAGATTTTGTTTTCTATTTTGCTTTGAATTGAGCATTTCTATCAAATAACAATCAATACATTGTTTGAAAATGATAAATTGTTAGTTTATTTGTGTCTGATTTGTATTATTGAAGCCTTAAAAACGTAATGTGTCGGTAATTTAAGTTATAGTTGTTTTGTGAAAGGGACTCAATAGTTATGGAGTAAAAAAAATAATTGTATACTTGCATGTTTTATAAATCAACTTTATATAGTAATAATTTTATGACATATGCTCTTACCTTTCACCAATTATAATCTTGAATTAATGTGTATTGCTTTAATAAATGCAGCTCCGCAAAAAATTAAGAGACCACTGCACCTTCTTCTTTCCTTTCCAAAAAAGTTGAAAAGGAAAGTTTTGAGTGAGGAACAGAAGCGTTAAATTTGCAGTGGCCTCTTAATTTTAACCCTTCTATTCCTCACTCAAAACTTTTTTGGAAAGGAAGAAAAAGGTGCAGTGGTCTCTTAATTTTTTTCCAGAGCTGTATTTTAGCCGTTAGTTGATGTGTTCTTTTTTTTCCAGGTAACAATGCTCCCACCCTGACCATCCTGCCCCCCTCTAGTGAAGAACTGTCCAGTACAACAACAGCCACACTGATGTGTCTGGCCAACAAGGGCTTCCCCTCTGACTGGACCTTGAGTTGGAAAGTGGACGGGAACAACAAGAATCAGAAGTCCAGTTCCGGGGTCCTGGATAAGGATGGTCTGTACAGCTGGAGCAGCACGCTGACTCTCACTGCCCAGGAGTGGACCAAGGTGGGAGAGGTGACCTGTGAAGCCCAGAAGAGCTCCCAGACTCCAGTCACCAAGACACTGAGGAAGGCTGATTGTTCTGGTTAGGTCCTGTCTGTCACACACCCCTGTGAAGAGAGGCTGCTGGTTCTTTTGCTTTTACTCTGTTTTGACTTCAGATGTTTTGTCTTATTGATCACTTTCATGTAGACTAACTGTGAGCTTCGCATGAGTTCATGTGTCCATCCTCTCTGTAGATGGACATTTGACAGATATGATATGGTCTGCTTGTACTATTATAACACACATTTGCTTTTATGCGTTGATGAAAATAAAGATTTCCCTTTGTAGGAAATATAAGTTGTTGTCTTTCATTGAATTCAAGTATATTTTATTTAATATTGAATGACAATTAAATAATAATAAAGTCAGATGTGGTTTATTTGAAAAGTTAAATGTCTTAATTATTATTCATGTTCTTATTTGGAACCTCATTGTCATCCATAAACAGTTCATAAACACACAAGATACTAAAATGTTCACAATTTATGCATTGATGAATAGATGAAAATAAAGATTTCCCTTAGTAGAAAATATGGTGTTGTGTCTTTCATTGATTTCAAATTTACTTTTTCTCCAAATATCGAATGACAAATAAATAATAATAAAGCCAGATTCATGTGGTTTATTTGAAAACGTATATGTCTTAGCTTATTGTTCATGTCCTTACCTGGAAGATACTAAAATGTTCGCAGATTAACAGCAGATGTCTGGCCACATCTTGAAATGTACGCTTTGCATTCATCTATTTCAGAATGTTTTTGATATTCTTGACTAAAAGATGTGGCTAAATAGACTTAAAGTAGAACAATAAGAACAAATAGTCAATATCTTGGTCTCTCAAAAGTGTGATAATCACACCTGCGTTTAGCTAATTGTATTTTATTACTCGTATCACAACTTAAAGATAGTGACAGTTTTCTCGATCTCCAACCTCCTGGGAACAGGGTGAACATCTGGCGACTGTGCTGCTCTATTCTGGGACATGTAGAACCACCCAACCCTGTCTATGCAAATCTCAGTTTCACTTCCACAGCCACCAGTCCAACAGTTGAGAATGATCAGCTTCTGAAATCCCCTCAACTGGTCCCGATGTGAGGGACTGGTTTTAACCTCTGTGGTGGATTTAGGGATGGAGACATACCAGATACGCCATTAAGTAATTAATTACATATAAAATGTGTATTATCCTTCATATTAGACAGTTTATTTTCAGACCAGCATCATGTCACATCCTGGCATAGCTGGCTTGTCGTGTCAATGAGATCCAATGGCCTCTCTCCCTCGTTTGGATCACGGACACCTGTTCTGTTGTTAATCACCCTCACCTGTTTCCATTATCACTGTTCCTATGTAAGATGCTCCATTCCCAGTGTCTGGTCTGTCTCTGTTTGGTGTATACTTTCTTTTTCAGTCATTTAGTCATGTTTCCTTTGGTTGTAGTTCAAGTTCTTCTATTAAATGCTAGATAATCACCTTCACTCATGTAGACTGATAATGTGTGTTTCAATACTTTCAGGTACTTTGTAGATGCACTTTCAGAACATGACAAATGTAACAAGTCACAACCATGATGATAATGACAAAAACATAGGTTCCTGCATCCCACTGCTGGTTTGTATATGAAGCTAAACAGAGTCGGTCCTGGTTGGTCTGACAGTAGTAATCTCCTGCGTCTTCAGTCTGGACTCCACTGGTGTTCAGCGTAAAGTCACTATAATCACCACTGCCACTAAATCCAGATAGCAACCCAGACTCACATCTGTTAGCATAGTAAATTAGGAGTTTAGCAGCTCCTGCAGGTTTCTGTTGGTACCAGGCAAGAGCAGGGATAAGAAGTCCCTGCATTTTGCAGATTACAGCTGGTTCTGCAGAGAGACTGTCTGTCCTGTGATAAACCAGGCCTAGAATGTCGCTGGGCCTGGGGAACACCTATAGGATTTTTGTTGCAAATGGGTGGGGAAAACACCTCAAAACACATAAACCCAGTCAAATTCATTGCTTGGGAAGTGAAAATGGCAGCAAATTTGTTAAATAAAACCCCATCGAAATCTGTGGATTTATGTCTCGTTTGTGGTGAACAATATCAGTCTTTGAGAAACAAACATAACCTTTTCCTAGGTAAATTCTTGTTATTTTGATTGGACTACACACTCGCGTTAGAAGATATAATAGGACCGGTAATGCTGAATGAGGGGTTTTCTAAAGTGGTATGTGGCTCCTGTCACAATTTTCTGCTATAATATTAAAGAAGTGTGGATGAGGAAGAAAGAATTAGTTCTTTTGTGAGGGTAAAAGGCTAATTCTACACTGAATGAAAAGAGGTGGTGCAGCAGTCTCAACCCCCAGATGTACCAAAAGATTTTCACCTACCAAATGTTCTTGTCCTCCAATTCATTTTGACCTGCATATGCTACTATGATTACTTTTGTGTACAGAACACGAACCTGATCCTTGGTTATTGAAATCAGAGGAGTAACCACTAGTCCCATTGACCTGTTTGTTTTCAATAAATCGCACACTGTAGGCCAATCTTGATGAATTAAACTGTTACCACAGCCTGTAGGAAGGCACACCAAAACATCTATTTTTTTCAGAACAGCATTTAAGCAGAGAAGTTGTAATGGATTAATTGACTCAGTGTTATGAATAGAGCACAGTTCTTCCAAAACAGAATTAATCTTTGCTTCTTTTCTGAAATGTTGCAACCTAGGTAGGAACTAAAAACTTTCAGGAAATGTGTTCTATCCAGTATGAAGAAATAGTGAAACCACGCTAAGCCACCTTCAACAAGCCTGTGAGTGGAGGTTTATTTGAAAACTAACATCTGAATCTTTTCAGCTGCAACTTTTTTTAATAGACAAGTTTCCAAACCTCCAAGGAGGCCAGACAAGATTGGAGGTATGGCCTCACGAGATTAGTCCTTGGAGAACAGCTTCAACTGCAGGAGTCTGAGTCACAGTGTACTAACATCTGGATCCTGAAACATTAGTAAATACACACAAATGAAGGAAATAAAACACAGAAACCACTTGTCCTGAACATTTTTCCTTTGTGTAAATTGAAGTATTTTTCAGTATTACATTTAATAAATCTAACCCACCATATAAGACATCATTTGATGCACTGGTGGACTCAGGCGATCGTCCCCTGGTGTCCCATGTCAGAAACAAACGCTGCAAAAGTGCCCTTTTAGATGCCCCTGTGGTAGATAAAACATGATAAAGTGCTCTACAGTGGCCCAGTGTGATAAATATAAAGTGCCCTGATGGACGCACTTCCAATGGAGAAATTGTGATGCAGTGCCCTCTAGGGTACACCTATTTGTGATCAAATGTGGTTTAGTTTTTCCATGTGACTTTCATAGACTCTATGAATAGACCCATGGACCGTAGGTTGGCACATACCATTGTGAGGAAGCCTGTCTTTACCTGATGATACACATGTATTTTAGTTCTATTCTCTTGTTAGAGAAGTGGTACTTTGTTATCTTGTGCTATATGAGGTACCGTATCACAAGCAGTTGGTATCCACTATTGAGGGGCCCCACACAACCTGATAAGTGTGTGGAGCCAGGAACTCAAGAGGGGACACTACCAGGCCATGTAAGGTTAAGATTTGAATACACGTATGTGATTGGAAGACAGACAGATATTGGAGGGGATGTGCAGGAGGATAATGGACTGTGTAATGATTGGCTATGTCCACTGATCGCCTCCTATGTGTCCTGGCATAAAAGACTGTGTTAACTTTGTAATTATTGGAGAACATGTAAGAACTATGGAAGATCAACATCTTGGACTCATGCTGAATAAAGATGGTTCTCCCCTGAATAAGGAACTGCAAAAGTTGAAAGCAGAAGAAACATCTAAAGACACTCAATGCCCATTGAAAAAGAAACCAGGATCATGTCACTTTTGTGGAATCTCTGGCCATTGGCAGAATGAGTGTCGCAAGAAGAAGAACCAAAAGACAAAGACAGGATGTTCAGATGGTTGGAACACAAGACATTCTGCCCACATGCCGAGCAGCAGCAAGCAAAGTCCTCCCATGTATGGAATCCAGGAATCAAAGATGGAGGATTTCCTGGCGATCCCTGGAACAGACATGAGCATATATAATCATTAATTAAGAGTGTTAAATGTATTTCCAAAAATATATCATACCTAAACATTGAGTGTGCTGGAACTTATCAAGGAAACCCGATCACTTCCCTTGATAATGACCAAGCTTATTTAATTGAATATTACATTTGAAAGCACTCTGATGGTAAATGACATGTTTTAATAGGCATTAATGACATTGCCTGTTTTGTTTTGTCATGTTTGATGTCAGTAGGGCCCATAGGCTTTTACAAATGGTTTCCACCAAGTTGGAAAGTGTGTGTGTTCTCTCTTTCTATGCCTCGTCACAGGACGACTGGTGAGAGGGAAACAATACACAGAGGGTAATCATTTTTTGAAGTTAAGTGAAACACATGGCTTTCCATGTGCACTGAATTTGATTCTAATATATGTTATAATTTGGTTTTAGTCAAAACATTGGGATTATATTTTCATGTGAAATTATGGCAGAAAGGGTGAAAACAGCCAAAAGCAAGTTTATCCCCTACAATAAAATGAGTGCTTGACCCAATCCTCCCACACACTGCTTTGGGTTAGAAAGAGTAACATAGGGTTACTTGGGTGGTCATGTCTGCTTTTAGTTTAGTCATATTTTTTATGAATGTTTTGGAATTTTCACAATAATGTTAAATTACTGTGTGGGTCTGTCAATCACATTTTCACAACTGCAAAAATATTGGATAAGATAAGACCTTTGGTAAACATATAGTATCAAGTTGAAACAACATTTAAGTTAACATTTACTATAGACAACCTGAACAACACAACATATTTTAAAGGGGTACCTAATTTTGGTTGAAGGCATAATCAAACCTTAGTTAAGAGCTAGTAATATTTTCACCTAACAACTTTGACACAGGAAGCTATAGCAAGCTTGAATACTAAACAGACACAAAGACGCATTTGTGAATTTTTTTGTGGGCATCCCTGAGTTCTGGGTCTCTAGGTGGACCCGGGAACACATGTCATTGTGGGCATCCCTGAGTTTTGGGTCTCTGACTAGTCTGGGTGGACCCAGAAACACACGTCATTTTAATGTTTGGCTCGTGACATAATATGTAGCCCCCTCTTTTTTAAGGAACCAAAAGTAATTGGACAATTTACTCAAAAGCTGTTTAATGGACATGTGGGCTATTCATTATTTCTTCATCAAATAAGCAGGTAAAATGTCTGGAGTTGTTTCCAGGTATGGCACTCGCATTTGGAAGCTATTGCTGTGAACCCACAACATGCGGTCAAAGGAGCTCTCAACGCTAGTGAAACACGCCATCCTTAGGCTGCAAAACAAAAAAAAAAATCCATCAGAGAGATAGCAGGAACAATAGGAGTGGCCAAATCAACAGTTTGGTACATTCTGAGAAAAAAAGAACACACTGGTGAGCTCTGCAACACAGGAAGGCCTGGATGTCCATGGAAGACAACAGTGGTGGATGATCGTAGGATCCTTTCCATGGTTACGAAACACCCCAACATCCAGCCAAGAACACATATCATTATCCAAGTTTACCATAAGGAGAAGCCTTCACAAGAGCAAATACAGAGGGTTCACCACAATGTGCAAACCATTCATAAGCCACAAGAATAGAAAGGCCAAAAAACATCTTAAAAGGAACCAGGCAAGCCTTGTTCAGCCGGCCCGCAATTGAACGCACTGCCCTCTTAAGATTCAAACCCAGGTCTCTGGAAGGCTGTGTCCTTAACCACTACACCACAGAGCTGTACATTTGACAGGTGTCAGTATAGCCTCTTGTGTCTCCCCTGAACAAATCCTCTTTTGCCATTGGCCACTATACTCACAAAATTAATAAATGTCGTTGCTCTCAATAGATTCAAATTTAGGTCTTCCACGTAAGAGGCACTGTCTTTAACCACTACGCCATGGCATTACACGTTTCAGCAGTCGCTAGACTCCATTGAGGATTGTGTTAAAGTGACTAACGTTTCTTATTAAGTTTACCTCCACGATAGCGTCTATGAACTGTATGGCTTTTGCCACTGGCCGTTTTAACAGCTTATTAGCCAGTAATAGACTTACTAGTATCTAATAACTTCCTAGGAATAATCATAAGAATTGAGCAATTGCTAGCGAGACTGAAGATGAACTTTTCCATGCCAGAAAACGTTGCAATATAATCGTATACAGTTTTATTTCAGGCTTACTATAATGTAGATACTGAAGGTTTTAGCCAGTGAAGTTTTCGTCTATACAAAATAATTCATAATGCGTACTTTGCTTTGCCTGTGAGAAGATCCGATCACGGGACCTATAGTTTACAGGTCCGCTTCTCTAACCACTATGCTATTTAACAAGGGCCAGTCAGTCAATCAGTCAGTCAGTCAGTCAGTCAGTCACTCACTCACTCACTCACTCACTCACTCAGTAAGAGACATTCGCTCTTCTTGGCCGGCTCCGCTTACGCAGTCTGGCAAAAAGCCAGCCCAGTTCTGGGACAACATTCTTTGGATAGATGAAACTAAGATCAACCAGTACCAGAATGATGGGATGAAAAAAGAATGGCTTAGAATGGCTCATGATCCGAAACATACAACGTTGAGGCAGTGTGATGGCATGGGAATGCATGGCTTCCAATGCACTGGGTCACTAGTGTTTATTGATGATGTGACAGATGACAGAAGCAGCCTGATGAATTCTGAAGTTTATAGGGATATACTGTCTGCTCAGATTCAGCCAAATTCAACAAAGTTGATTGGATGCCGGTTCGCTTCACATGTGGACAATGATAAAACATACTCCAAAAGCAACCCAGGATTTATTTAAGGCAAATAAATATAATATTTTGCAATGGCCGAGTCAATCACCTGATCTCAACCCAATTAAGCATGCATTTCACTTGCAGAAGACAAAACATAAGGCAGAAAGTCCCACGAACAAACAACAACTAAAGACAGCTGCAGTGAAGACCTGGCAAAGCATCACAAAGGAGGAAACACAGCATTTGGTGGAAATGCAGCATTTGCCTGCAAATGATTCTCGACAAAGTATTAAAAAATGACGTTTTATTCATGATTGTGTTCATTTTTCCAATTACATTTGAGGCCTTGAAATATGGGAACTGTGTATGAGAATGGTTGCAATTCCTAAACGTTTCATACAATATATTTGTTGAACCCCTTGAATTAAAGCTGAAAGTCTGCACTTCAATTGCATCTCAGTTGTTTCATTTCAAATCCATTGTGGTGGCATACAGAGCCAAAATTATGAAAGTTGTATGAGTGTCCAAATATTTCCAGACCTAACTGTATGTTAGTATAGATGTATGAATATGTGCAATGGTGGTAATATGGAACTTTGAATAACGCTGGTCATGGCACTGTTGTCTGGTCGTTGCTGGGGCCCATACTCTGGGGGTTGTCTGGGAATGACATTGTTGTCTGGTTGTTGCTAGGGCCCATACTCTGGGGAATGTCTGGCCATGACACTGTTGTCTGGTCGTTGCTGAGGCCCATACTCTCGGGGATGTCTGGCCATGACACTGTTGTCTGGTCGATGACACTGCTGTCTGGTCGTTGCTGGGACCCGTATTCTGGGGGATGTCTGGCCATGACACTGTTGTCTGGTCGTTGCTGGGGCCCATGCTCTTGGGGTTGTCTGGGCATGACATTGTTGTCTTGGTCGTTGCTGGGGCCCATACTCTGGGGGATGTCTGACCATGGCACTGTTGTCTGGTTGTTGCTGGGGCCCATATTCTGGGGGATGTCTGGGCATGACAGTGTGATGGGCCAATTGACTCAATTGACTTGCGTGACACAATCACTGTAAAAATGGTTCATCCTCCAACCCTTCGTATTGAGTACTGAAGTATGACCAGTGAGTAGGGCTGGTTAGCCAAAGATGGGTAATATCCTTACTGAGATACTGGGACAACATATGACAGGCACAGTCACGCATCTGGACACAACATACATGCTTGAAGCAAGCAAGCAAGTTTATTTATATAGCACAATTCATACATAGAAGAAATTCAATGTGCTTTACAATGAAAATAAAAATAAAAAATGCAATAGAATTAAAACAGTCAGATTGTTACAATTCTCTAACTCGGCTGTCTCCAGGGGAACTGCACATGAACTTCAACACCCCGGTATCTCAATCCTCGCATTCCAGCGCTAGGATGAACCCGTCAGTCCCTTTATGAGATAATCTTTGCGTCAATGTTTTACTTGGCTCTCTCCAGGGGGACATTTATGCCATGTCTGTACATACATTTTATATTCATCCTCAGTGAATTACAGTTACCATAACTGTTTACTGTACCACCCCGGTATCTCAATCCTCGTGCTCCAGCGCTTGGATAAACTCATCAATAATACCCTAATAATAAAACATACAATAAGAAAATAGAAATAGAATAAAAAATATGATAAAAACATAGGAAGCTATAAAAGCTGTAAGGCTAAACAGTGCAGTTAAGTTTATGCGCTCAGTCATAGGCGTATGAAAAGAGAAGTGTTTTTAACCTGGATTTAAAAATGGATATGTTTGGGGCACGTCTAAGATCTTCTGGTAGTTTATTCCAGTTGTGTGCAGCATAACTGCTAAAGGCAGCTTGACCATGTTTAAGCACATACTTGCACACTTACTGACAGTGTTCTGTACCATCGGAGCATTAAGACAACTATGCTCACCAGGCCTGGGAAGAGATGTTGGAGTTGAGAGCCAGACTAAGGGAAACAGAGGTCCAACTGTGGGCCTGGTCATGGTTCTCTCTAGAGCCTGTGTGCCGTCTGTGCTGAACCTGTCTGGTCTTTCATAGGTGTGGATTGTTGTGTTGTGTCAGCACAGTCTAACTTTTCATGCCAATTTGCATGTTTCTAGGACTTGTTTGTTGAGTGTCTGGGTATGCTTGTGCAGGCATTTAAAAATGGGGGTTGTTGAAATAATGATAATATCTGTGGTACCAACTGCATGCTTGTGGTCTTACCTGATATGCAACCCAGAAAAAATAAATCTTACTCTTGAAGCAGAATCCAAGTGTCCAGATGAAGATGGTTTATAATAGTCATGGTTGTTGTGGGTTCAGTTGTCATGAAGGACAGCTCTCAGTCATGAAGTGTTAAACTCACAGGGTTATAAACACTCCCAGATCACTGAATCATGTGCTGTCAGACCATCATCACTATGCAAATAAGATTATGGTCTTTTCTCCATTCACCATAATTCAGTAAATGTAGACAATAATAATCCATCAGATGAATATCTTTCATACTAGATATTAAACTTTTTATCAATTTTATTTCTGACTGAGGCTTTGTACTACAAGCTGACAATGGTAGATTGCAAGCTAAAGTCCAGGACTAGGTTTCCAGGACATGTTTTCATTTCTCAGCACAATTATGGACATGAACAAAGTGTTATGCCGGTTGAGGGGCAGGTTTGTCCTCAACTCCAGACACTCTTCCAGGCAATCCACCTGATCCGTTAGGTCGTGTTCTGGTGTTTGATTATTGGAATATAGATGACATGGTGGGTGGGTTATGGGGTGTTTGATTACTGGAATATAGATGACATGGTGGGTGGGTTATGGGGTGTTTGATTACTGGAATATAGATGACATGGTGGGTGGGTTATGGAGTGTTTGATTACTGGAATATAGATGACATGGTGGGTGGGTTATGGGGTGTTTGATTACTGGAATATAGATGACATGGTGGGTTATGGGGTGTTTGATTACTGGAATATAGATGACATGGTGGGTGAGTTAAGGGGTGTTTGATTACTGGAATATAGATGACAGGGTTGGTTGATTATGGGGTGTTTGATTATTGGAATATAGATGACAGGGTGGGTGGGTTATGGGGTGTTTGATTACTGGAATATAGATGACATGGTTGGTAGGTTATGGGGTGTTTGATTACAGCTTAGATGTTCAGATAAATAGTGGAGCCAATGAGATTAATGAGTGGAAATGAGACAGAAACTGATACTATGAAGTCTTAGGCTATTACTTGAGCCCCACCATTTCCTCAAACAGTAAGGCCCTTTTTTATTGTCATTCCTACTCACCCTCTCTCTACACAGATGTTTATTATATTTTACTCATTAACACTAGAACCGCCAGGCCTTTTTTACCCGCTATATCCGCCAGAGCTGAACGCTGCTTGGCGTCATTAGCATACGAATCATCCCTATTAGCATGGACATTCTCCTCCACAGCATCACCATCCAGCCAGAGCATCAGTTCATCTACTGAGTCGTCATCAAACTGTATACAGTAGAATTATAAAAAATAATGAATTACAGAATGTGTTTGTTTTAAATGGTAAATTAATTTGAAAAATACAAGAATGTGTTTGTATTGAAGGTCGCATCATACTAAAAAAAATGACTAAGAAAAGAATACATAGAAAAAGACAAGGTCCGAAATTATTTCAATGCCAATGCATAGCTCTAGTCACATAGATTATTGGCTTATAAGATTTTTCCATAGGTGACATGAATAAGTTATCGAAAAACCAAGAGGAGTTGGAAGAAGAAGAGGAGATATCTTTGGAATTTCGTTGTGTGAATAATTATTAGCCTAATACATTTGACTTCAGTAAAATAAGCAGAGAAAATTCAAAGAGAGACGATAGGATGTGTGTGCGATTTAGTTTCTCTTTCCCTCCTAAAATAATGTAGATTTACATTTTCGATTTACATTTGATGAATTAGCCTACACAATAAGCTGAATGTCCTATTGTATAATGGTAACCCATGTGATAAGTAGTCTATATCATTTGTATTATGTTTCAATAATAGCCTAATTAAGTTTTCATTCTTCTGGGAGTATTGCCCATTGATCCATTGACATCATGCATTCAGCGAGGGGTGATTAACGCCTGGGTACCATTTGGGTACCAACACCAAGTGGCATGGGCTGTTGGAGGATTGAGTAGGAAAACAAGGTAAAAAAAACAGGTACATCGTCTCTAAATAGTTTTCTGTTCGTCAGTTTAGAATTCCCACAACGGAACAATGTAATATACGCCTATTTAGGAAAAGTCATGGAAGGAGGAGGGTGTAGCTTTCAAAATGGCAGTTTTATTTTAATTACAAACTCAATTTGCCAATTTTGGCGTAGGCATTTGGCTGTCCTAGTGTTAAGCAGAGACTCATTGAAACTAATTGCTTTGCTCAAGTATACATTTTTCCCCCTTTGCCTCTCCATTAGAAGTCAGCATCAGAGCTCTGAACAGAGATACCGTGATGGTTAGACAGACAGAGGGACATACCCGTTGGGCATTATTGCCTGAGCCCCTCCAACGGTGTCT
>JACXGI010014231.1:0-19437 GCA_016801175.1 Esox masquinongy | reverse complement strand
AGAGAACCATGGAGTGATCCACATCTCCCCAGGTAGATACATAGAGAACCATGGAGTGATCCACATCTCCTCAGGTAGATACATAGAGAACCATGAAGTGATCCACATCTCCCCTGATAGATACATAGAGAACCAAGGAGTGATCCACATCTCCTCCCCAGGTAGATACATAGAGAACCATGGAGTGATCCACATCTCCCCAGGTAGATACATAGAGAACCATGGAGTGATCCACATCTCCTCCCCAGGTAGATACATAGAGAACCATGGAGTGATCCACATCTCCCCAGGTAGATACATAGAGAACCATGGAGTGATCCACATATCCTCAGGTAGATACATAGAGAACCATGAAGTGATCCACATCTCCCCTGGTAGATACATAGAGAACCAAGGAGTGATCCACAACTCCTCAAGTAGATACATAGAGAACCATGGAGTGATCCACATCTCCTCAGACAGATACATAGAGAACCATGCAGTGATCCACATCTCCCCAGGTAGATACATAGATAACCATGGAGTGATCCACATCTCCTCAGGTAGATACATAGAGAACCATGAAGTGATCCACATCTCCTCCACAGGTAGATACATAGAGAACCATGGAGTGATCCACAACATGTGGTTCAACACCACAACCCAGGAGAAGAAGCAGTACTACATGACCCAATTCGTGGATTCCTACTGGGACAATGGTAGTCTTCCCATCTGGATAACAGCTCAGCGACAAGTAGGTGAAACACAAAGGTCTATAGGTGTGACATGTATTAGATGTTAGAATAATTCCATGTCCCTTCGTGATTAGCCGAGGGCAGATGTACTGGTAAGTACACACACATTACACTGCGTCCATTGCAAACACACACACATTTCTTAATTTCTTCCTTTCCCTTTTGAGGGCTGAAGCTATTAGCATAATGCACCCTTTTTACACACACCTCCCGAGCAACTAAAAGGAGCATGTAGAGTTAAGTGCTTTGCTCAAGGACACAAAATAACATACTTTATTTATCTTGAGGATTCAAAGCAGTGATAAGTTGCAACTCCTTTATCCTGTTAAACCCTTCCTCTCCCACGCAGGGCCTGAAGGCGGGCTCCCTACACTTCCCCGGCACGGCCGCCACCTACAAAGGTGAGAGGGTAAAGTTCAGTGAGGTGGAACCTCGTTTCTATGAGTACAACAATGAGACAGATTGGAGAATCAACATTGACAAGGTCATTGGGCAGTGGTTTTCTGACAAGGACCTGGACTTTGTGTCTTTGTACTTCGGTGAACCGGACGGCACAGGGCACAAGTATGGACCAGATTCCCCGGAGCGCCGGGAGATTGTGCAACAGGTGGACCGGACCGTGGGTTACATTCGGGATACGGCCCGAAATCACGGCCTCTCTGAACGGCTTAACATAATCATCACGGCCGATCACGGAATGACTACAGTTCTCCGGAATGGCACCGTTGATGAGATCATCCTATCCAGGATTCCGGGATTTGACTTCAGGGATATAAAGTTCCACCTGCTTGATTACGGACCAACAGGAATGCTTCTCCCCAGAGAGGGCATGCTGGAGAAGGTGTACCAGACCCTAAGAGGAAGTCACCCTCACCTGCATGTGTATAAAAAGGAGAACATGCCTGGTAGACTTCACTATAGCTCACATCCTCGCCTCCTGCCCCTGATCCTCATCGCTGACAAAGGATATGTCATCAGTGGGGTTAGTGAACACTGTCCGGTCAGTTTGGCATGGTAGTTCCCTTTTAAGCACCCTTCTCCATAGGCAGGAGAGCAGTATCTGATATGATTGGACAAAGACCCTGTTCATACTGTCTTGATTACATTTAAACTAAGGCATTGGAACCAAAAATCCCTGTGATCTCTGCATTTTGGTCTAAAACAATATTTTTGTCTCTACAGTTGTTCCCAGTGCAGTTCCACAATGGAGAGCATGGCTATGACAACCAGGAAATGGACATGAAGCCCTTCTTCAGAGCCGTGGGGCCAGACTTCAAGAAGAACCTAGTTGTGGGACCCTTCGAGACAGTCAACGTTTACCCACTGATGTGCCACCTTCTGGGGATCACACCGGAGGTCAATGACGGGTCCCTGGAGGTCACCCGCCAGATGTTGGTACCCATTAAGGATCTTGGATCTTCTGACGGTAAGCCTTTTAGTTTGTAATGTATTGACAATGAGCAGAACCAGACAAACCACATTCCATTACAGATTTATATACTTTTCCCACAACCCATTATCTGTTGAGGCCTTTGGGCTTCATCACAGAGAATCCTATTCTAATCCACATGTCATTAAACCTTCTGATCAATTGTTTATGTTTTTGTTTGGATTTCAGAACAGTACATCCATCAATATTCAACCGCAAAACACTAGACTGTTGAGGGGTTCACTTGCCCAAGGACAGACTCATAACCTATATATATTTTCTAAAATCCTGTTGCTTGATCCTATACCGAGTCATCCCAAAGACTAAAAACCCTGTTGCTTGATCTTATACCGAGTCATCCCAAAGACTAAAAACCCTGTTGCTTGATCCTATACCGAGTCATACCAAAGACTAAAAACCCTGTTGCTTGATCCTATACCGAGTCATACCAAAGACTAAAAATAGGACCCAATCTGTTTCTGGTTGGCACCACTCATTCAGATATGTGGGTAAGGACAGGTGGCAGATTTATATCCTCTCCAGCAGATGTACATCTGCTTTTCTGCTGCTACAGAGACAGGATATATATAGGCTATAGGTCCGATATATATAGGCTATAGGTCCGATAGGAAGGGTTCTGGTTTACACATGCCAAGACTACTATTTAATCCACAGAAATGATATAAATTTTATCACTCATAGATGATTCTTTGCTTTTATAGAGAAATGTGTTTTGAACACAAAAGAGCAACAGACACACAGTTTATCTGCCCTAATGGCTTTCTCATGATAGCAATCTGGCCAATGCTATTTCTAAACCCTACCTTGAACCCTTTCAGAGTTAGCTGATAAACATATGATAACAGATTCTGATAATAAATATTGCAGAAACCATAAGATCTCTATCTTGTTTTATGCCTTGATTGGAGATTGTAATCTTACAGGATGATAGGCATGTGATTTTCCCATATCAACGCACAGATGTATATTATATCTAGTGATGCAGGCAAATTAAATTTGTTCCTTAAATTACAAAAGATTAAAGTTTTATTGTGTGTGTGTGTGTGTGTGTGTGTGTGTGTGTGTGTGTGTGTGTGTGTGTGTGCACGCTTGGGGTCAGGTGTGGCTCAGTGGAACAGAGTTGTGGGTTCAATTCAGGTTACAAAACAATTATGAAAATGTATGCACTCAATAATGTACATTTCCATGGATAAGAATCACTTCAGAATTATGTAATGTCTGCAGATGTGTTGATACTGAATGTCCACTGGTACCCCCACAAAAAACCCCTCTGATACCCCCTCTGATAACCCTTCTGTTACCCCCTCTGATAACCCTTCTGTTACACCCTCTGATAACCCTTCTGTTACACCCTCTGATAACCGCTATGTTACCCCCTCTGATAAAGCCTCTGTTACCCCTCTGATACCCCCTCTGATAACCCCTCTGTTACCCCCTCTGATAACCCCTCTGTTACCCCCTCTGATAACCCCTCTGTTACCCCCTCTGATAACCCCTCTGTTACCCCCTCTGATAACCTCTCTGGTACCCTCTGTGATACCCTCTGTGATATTCAGTCTGCATTCAACCCTGCAAGCTCCTTCTGACAGTGTACTATGAGAGCCTGTCATATCTGTGACTATCTTCCAGACAGGGATATCAAGAAGGATGTCTTCATTGGACTGGCATCTGTCGCTGGCTTCCTGGCTGTGGTATTTGTTGTAACCACAGCTTACTCTCTGTTTAAAAGAAATAGAAGAAGGTATAGTAATATTAAAGTGTTCTTATAAGAGGACGATATGTCTACTTCTGTTATATTGTATCATTTATTATTATTGTATATTAGCATGTCTGAATTATTGTAATTCTTGGGGCCCCGTTCATCAAATGTTTATAGTGAACACATTTCCTGAAATAGCATAATTTTTAGCCTTTGTAGCCTAATGATGAAACTATAACAATGCAAAAGTAAATGCGTCCTATCTATCAACATGTTTTTGTTACTGAAATTACCATTCCAATGGATCACACTTCTACAGTACATTTCCCCCAAAATAACTGTCTAAACTATTCTTCAACTGCTGTATTCTGGACCCATTGAGTGATGTAGTCTGTGTGGCACATGAACCTTTAATAAAGTACTGACTAGCATTCCTGTCTTCCTCTGTCTTCCAGATCTGATGTCACCAAGGAGGAACTCACTGCAGAAGAGGCAGAGATTAAACACACCTCATTCTGAAAGCCACACACTTTATGGGCAGTAATTTGGATAGCTGTAGATTTTGGGCTCCTGATAAATATTCTGACTTGATTGTTAATATTCCAATTTCAAAAAAATGTATTTTGTTGTTATCCTTACTAACATATTTTTCACTGACACCGTAACTAACTCTAACCCTAAGAAAACATTGATAAATTAATGTTAGAGTCCAACCTCACACGCTCCATCACTGTCTGGTTTTGGTCTGAACCTGCCAGCTGCAAATGTAAAATGCAAACCATCTGAAACTGTAAGTCTCTCTGGATAAGATCTGCTAAATGACTAAAATGTCAAATTGAATTATTAATCACTGGCTGCCACCTGCCCTCCATCGAAGTGCTACATCAAGGACAAGGAAGTGAGCAGGCAAGATCACTGCTGACCCCTCCTGCCCTGCTGGCCCCTCCCACCCTGTGGACCCCTCCCATCCTGCTGACCCCTCCCACTCTGCTGGCCCCTCTCACGCTGGACACCTACATTCCAAAAAATATATCCGGTAGGCGGTGCAGGTCAATTAAAAAACAAATCCTGTCACCTGAATGGTTTATCTCCCTGTGCTGTGGCCCTCAGGCCCACAAAGACTAGTACAACTCTGAGAGTGGGACCAGGAAATCTAGTCAATGCAACATAAGCAGAATATGTATATAATCAGAATATGTACAGGGCAAGAGATGAATCATGTCAGCCCCAGGCTTTATAGAAGTCATTTTAAATCACTCTAGTGGTTTACTACTGACCTTCATAGCACAATAATAACTAAGAGGGAAGGGGGACTTGAATTGCAAATGTTGTTTCTGAGGGGTGACATTTCAACACTGACCATTAACCTTTCAATTAAAAAACCACAGCAATCAGTTTTATTAATATGGATGAATTCACTAGATTGATCACTGTTAAGTATCAATGTAGCTTTAGCAATGTGAGCAAATGTATCAAGCTAGCTAAAATTGTATATGTTGAAGAATTTAAAAATAAACTACTGCAGGCAAATTAAGTATTTAGTAGACTAGTAGGATTTCACTAGCCACTGTGCTTTAATTTCTTGCTGGTGTCTGCTTTTTGTGGGGTTTTAGGCTGGGTATCTATATAAGCATTTTGTAACAACCGCTGGTATAAAAAAGGGCTTGATCACACATTATTAATAATAACATGATGAAGAACATGATTGATGATAGCATTTGTTCTAGCTAAATATAACATCAAAACATTACATCCAAGTTATTACTATTTATTTTTACTGGACCACGTTAAGCGGAGCCGGCCAAGAATATCAAATGTCTCTTGAGTGAGTGAGTGAGTGAGTGTCTGACTACCCTTTGTAAAATAGCGTAGTGACTGCAGTCAAAGCAAATTATGCATTAGGATTTGCTCAGGATAGACAAAAACTTCCCTAGCCACAACCTTCAGAAGCTATGTTATAGTAAGCCAACCTCTTTTATAATGCCCATGCACTAAGAAGTTAAAAACGTTAAAGCCACATAAACAAGATGGCAAATTGTCGATTTTTCTTCTTTCCAACTTCCTCTTGCTATATATGACACTGTTTATCAGTGTTTTTTAACTGCACAAAACATATGATTATTGTCTAAATGTTAATCGCCCTTTGGCTTTCCGTACTTTTTAGCCAATTGAAAGTGTGTATTCGTTCTGCTCAAAAAGGATGTATTCATTCTGCTCAAAAGTATCTTATTGCCAAACAGAAGGAAATGGAGACGGACCTGACTGAATTTGTCCAATAGGGAAACTACTTGACAAAACATTCGCAACTGCAAGGTTTGGTCTTGTGAAAATGAATACAACCCGTAAATTACCATGTCCTACATAGTTACGATAGCAGTTGTCGAAGCCTCGAGAGCAGCTCTGATTGGATACTTGATATAGCGTTTGTCGAGTAGGACGTTTAGTAAGACATAACTCTGGGTAACGTTTTTTAAATTGAAACTGAGTTGTATTAACTATTACTGCTTAGGTGAGCGGTGCGCCAAAAGAACGATCATGTACAAATCACTCAAGAAAAACGTTGAAAAAACCGAATGACCCATTAGTTTTGTGGGCGAAAGAGAAAACTGTCAGCAGAAGAGAGGATGTGTATTGGTAAGTTTTTTGGCGATACAGACGAAGCCTGACATTTAATTATGGCGATAAAGGTGACAAAGATGTATATTTCACATTAATGCAGAAGTGTGTCTCCGTTTGGTCGCTTTCTTCACTTTATTGATAACTGCGTCACTGCCTCGTTTTTGTTTTCTGCCGGGGAATATCGCCCTCCCACTTTATCGGTGGCCTTTCCTCGATCAGGAAAAAAATAAGTGGCTAAAAATACGCCATCTAAAGCAGAATATGAGTTGATATATTACTAGTATTGCAATTTATTCTGATTCTTTATGCTGTCAAACGATATCTCTGTAACAAACTAACCTACTTAAGCGAACCATTTTCTGAGTATGTTTGATCAGTTTGTTTTCACTGCGTATGTTCTCTTATACTTCCGCCCAAATTCGCAACCCTCCGATGATTAAGTGATATAGCTTCATTGACCAAATGTGTTCTTTGGCATGTTTGGACTAATGTTTATGTCTGAAGTAACAAATGTTTGAAATTCACGAAGATCATCAGGCAGTATTGGTGAATCATTTTCTGTCATTGTCATTGATTATTTTCTTGCTCAGAGTATCTGACCATTAACTAAATGGTTGATAGATCGAATTGCAGAAGACAAGGTGAGAAGTCGGTCATTCAGACTTTGACCAAGACAGTACTGTATGCTCCCGGTGCGACCAATGTGCAGAGGTCGATTTGAAGTTCTACTGACACCTAAGTCATATAATACAAAATCTTACTCAGGGCATCTGAAGGAAACGTGGTCGTTTCTGAGAGTCTTACCGATCAGAAATAAGGTAATCCTAATGTTGCTTTTAGCGGGGCAGGGTCTCGAACCCGCAATCGAACTCACACTACCCACTGATCCAGATGGGGTTAACATAATGCCTCTGGGTTTCAAAACACTGTTGTTCACTGAACCATCCTGGTTGAATGGCCTGGCTGAGTCCTCTGTGTTCCTTCCTTAACCAATTGGAATTCCCACTCCTTTCACAACTTTGAACTGGTAGAAAGACCCAATGTTGATGTACCGTAATGAGTGTGTGACATGCAATTTGAGTACTTTCTGCATTTGCACAGAAGTTGTGAAACTGCTAGCAGGTTAACGGTGTGCGCTAGTAACATTTCAATCGGTTATGTTACTTCCTTACTTTAATAGCCGCAGCACGTTGTGGGGTGATGGTAACACCACTTTATATGGGACTTGTATTTGTGTAGAGGAAAGCTGGTTCACATCCTCTGCCAGGGAGTTGGACAGTAGTGAACTTAAAACTGTTTCCTAGGTGATGTTTGCCCGGGTGTGTAATGTCATTGACTGATCGATTGCTATAAAACATGATCTGGTTAACTGAGAATTAAAATACCCATCCAGACATTGGAAGATCTGTCAGGCATGAGAGACGTCTGAGCAGAGGAACCCGGCTGCTGTGTAATAATTGGGCCAATTCAGTGAGGTCAGAATATGGGCCATTAGTTTGTGCTTCATGTGTCACATTAGAATGTGAACACAATACCTAATCATGACTGCACGTGCTTCATGTGTCACATTTGAATGTGAACACAATACCTAATCATGACTGCACGTGCTTCATGTGTCACATTTGAATGTGAACACAATACCTAATCATGACTCCACGTGCTTCATGTGTCACATTTGAATGTGAACACAATACCTAATCATGACTCCACGTGCTTCATGTGTCACATTTGTCTGGAGCTGACATTCGGTACATTATTCTGGAGCTGACATTTGGTACATTTGTCTGGAGCTGGCCCATCCCTGAACTTGATTCTGCCAGGCAGTCAGTGTGATTTAAAAACAAATGCAGTCAACTTTCACCCAGAGCAGAGCCGGGTCAGATTCCCACTGGAGTTGATGAATTTGCTGATGTCATCAATCTGATGGTTGTATGAGTGTTGGAAAATCTTGAGTAATTAGATGAAATGTGACTAAATGAAAACAAAAATGAACTGTTAGGTAGGCAGTCAGGCTGAGGACATCATAGCCTATTTCATCAGTGTTTCTGTGGGAGCAAGGTTGGTTTTGGTTGTGGTTTTGTTAATTGTTATTAGTCTAAACTCTTGACCAGGCAAGCTGATGACAGATACTCTTATCTTATTATTTTAGTTAGTTTGCACAAGTGGTCCTGGGATAGTTCACTGTTTTAGGCTATGACATTAGTCACACAAACCTCAGTGGTTAGTCAGATAAGATTGCTTTTCATCTGCCAAGGCTGCATACTGTAGACTGTAGTATTGCTGTACAGAAATTGGTGACATCTTTATTCAGGTTCATGTTTGGTTGTTCAGATCGATGGAAGTCCACACCACCTGCACTTCACATTTTAGAGTTTTCTGCAGATCTACACAAGCTGTGTACTGTTTGAATCAGAGGTATGTCTGGTTCTCTATTCCCTCAGGGTGAGCCTTTATAAGATGCAGTCAGAGATCTTTTAACTAACTTTCATTTGGCAATACTGACATTCTTGATTTGTCCAAATTTAGGTTACTTGTAAAAATGTGGTTAGCTGTGTTTACATCTCTTCTGGGGTGTGAAGACAAGCAATGAATCCATCCTTATTTTACATCAGTATAAGAATTAGTCTTTTTAATTCTCAGACTGTAGACTATGCAGGAGACTGGCCTCGTTGGTCCATGTTTCTGTCTGTTCTCTCCAGGTTCTTCGATATGGACTGGAGAGCTGTGTTCACAGCTTTGGAGGCAGTGTGTGAGGAAAACATCTCTGTTCTGTCTGCACCTGCCGATTTGCCATATGGTGACCCATCCAGGCGCTTGGTGACGTGCATGGGGAAGATTCTGGAACACAGTCGTGCCTTGGAACCGGTGGTTTCGGGCATCACTGCGGTCTATCACCACTATGACTTTGACTCTGATACCCCTGGGAATGGCTATCGTACCCTGGTCAAGGTAGGCGGAACATCCTCTGATGGGCTGACATGACGATGAACACCCTCTGATGGGCTGACATGACGATGAACACCCTCTGATGGGCAGCAGAATGAATCACACTGTTAGGGGGAGCGAGCCACAGACGGCCAGGAGAAGAAGAGAGAGATGTCGTGCCAAAACTAAATAAATCAGTTTTACATTTCTTATTCATATTTCCAGGCCAACATGAGTGTGATGTCATCTCTTAGGTGTTGCAGTGTTGCCTTCAGCACATCATCCAGAAGGGCCGCTACGTCGCCTCGAACTGTGGCAGGGCCTTATTCCGCGCCGACCACAACGCCTCGGAGATGGAGGCCTATGGCAGCGTGCTGTGTCAGCTGCGGGCCCTCCTCTACACCGCCCAGCGCCTGCTCCGAGAGGCCAGCCCCGGGCAGTTGTACGGGGAGCCGGGGGGGGATCTAAGCAGAGGGCTGGTCAGGGAGTATACATCCATGTACAAGGCCTGCTTCTATGGCCGCTGCCTGGGCTTTCAGGTGAGTCTCCACAGGGAAGAGGAACAAATGTTTTTTGGTACAGTAACCGAATATGTTGAGACAGTACTTAAAGATGCTGCCTGGTTGTTAGGAAAGCTGGAGAAAGCCGGTGTGTGATTCTGAAGGTCTGATCTTCCCTCCAGTTCTCTCCTTCTCTTCGTCCGATCCTGCAGTCGATCGTCATCAGCATGGTGTCATTTGGAGAGAGCTATGACAAACAGCACTCTGGGTTAGGTCAGTCAGAAAAATATCCTGTCTGGCTTTTCATACTCTATCACCAGTGACTGCATCTGTCTGTTTCTTTTGGAGGTTTTGTTTTCAATCATTGTGTTCCAGATTGACATTTATGTGTTGTGTGATTTTTGGATTGGCTTAAATAAAACAAGAAAACATCTGAAACGTCTAAACATTTCCAAGGCATTTTCCCCCTGAAAAGAATGATATCAAAAAGAAACTCCTTTGCCCAAATTTGTGCCAAGCCCTGCCTTGACCTTACCCCTACTGCCTTTCCCTCAGGAATGGCTGCGTTCTCCCTCCTTACCTCGGGGAAGTATGTCATTGATCCAGAACTGAGAGGAGAGGAATACGAGCGGATAACTCAGAACCTGGACATTAGATTCTGGAAGTCATTCTGGAACCTCACAGAATCAGAGCTTCTATCTGTCAGTGTCTTCTCATTATCCTGGATGTCTTCAGTCCCTCCTGGTGTCTGTTTCTCCTTCTTACTCTGTTGTTTTTCTCCCCATTGTTCTGTTTGCTCCTTTGTCCTCCCTCCCACAGGGTTTGACCAGTTTGGGATCTAACCTCGTGCAGGTCAATCTCACCCTGACCATACCACCGGAGCCCCTGTTTCTCCCGCTGGCCTCAGACCCGCGTCTCAGTACCAGTGTCCCCCCCCCGCTGGCCCATCTGGGCCCTGGTCCAGTCCACATGCGTCTCATCTCCCATGAGCTTCGAGAAGGACAGGTGATCCTCCGCCGTTCCCTCAGTGTTTTAGGTCAGTTAACAGGAAGTGTCCATGTCAGTGGGAATGCACTCTTCTGTCTACCTTCAGGACAGCAAGGAGCTGCTGGTGTTCTCTCGTACAGAAGCTGCCCCCATCTCGGTGTCTTTAGTCCCGTTTGGTGCCCAGAAAAGGCCTCCTTCTCCCTGGTTGCTGATCCACTTCCATGGAGGAGGATTTGTAGCCCAGACTTCCAAATCCCATGAGGTAGGTAGGCCCGGGTGGTGCTGCGACCAGGTAGGCCCGGGTGGTGCTGCGACCAGGTAGGCCGGGGTGGTGCTGCGACCAGGTAGGCCGGGGTGGTGCTGCGACCAGGTAGGCCTGGGTGGTGCTGCGACCAGGTAGGCCCGGGTGGTGTTGTGATACCTGAAATTATTGAAGAACCCTAGCTAATAAAAATTATCCTTGCGGTTCAGCACTTACCACTGAGTTTTTCTTTCTTATTTCTTTACCACTCCTCCTTTTCCCTCCATCTCTCTTCCATCTCCCAGAACTATCTGAAGGGTTGGTCTAAGGACCTGAATGTCCCCATCCTGTCTGTGGACTATTCCCTGGCTCCGGATGCCCCATTTCCCCGAGCCCTGGAGGAATGCTTCTACTCCTACTGTTGGGCCCTGAAGAACTGCCGCCTTCTGGGTCAGTATATTTTAGCCCAGCTGGTTCTGACCTCTCTGTCCGTGTTCCCAGGTTCCACAGCCCAGCTTGTGTGTCTGGCCGGTACTGACCTCTCTGTCCGTGTTCCCAGGTTCCACGGCCGAGCGTGTGTGTCTGGCCGGGGACAGCGCCGGGGGAAACCTATGCATCACCGTGTCCATGAGGGCCCTATCCTACGGCGTTCGTGTCCCAGACGGTATCATGGCTGCATATCCGGCAACCCTGCTCACCACGGACGCCTCGCCCTCCCGCCTCCTCTGCTCCATTGACCTTCTGTTGCCCTTGGGGGTTCTGTCCAAGTGCATCAACGCCTACACGGGTGAGGGGCGGTGGGTTGGTCCGGTTACCTAACGGAGTTCACTGAATTTCCCAAGCGGCTTTTCTGTAATGATTTTGTCTTCCACTCCAGGTGAGGGTTCTGAGTGGGTCCAGCCCACCGAGGGGACCAGTACGCTGAGGGCTCTGGGCAGAGACACCGTGTTGCTCATCAGTGAGCTCACACAAGGGGCATCCAGCTGGATCCAGTCATTCCTTCCGGTAGAGGTGGTAGGGCCGTCCTCATCTTACCGGAGGTCCCTGGGTAACTTGGCCCACCAGAGAGCCGTCCTGCCGCCATCATCCGACTCCTCCCAAGGTCCCATGGATTACCCAGAAGGCTTTAAGCCCCTGCGCTCTAAGAGCCTGGCTGTGATTCAGGCACCTTGCTGTCCCGTTGCCAAGAACCCGTTTGTATCCCCTCTCCTCGCCCCGGAAGACCTCCTCAGAGGGCTACCTCCTGTTCACATAGTGGTGAGGAGAGACTGCCGGGGGGGGTGGAGTCATGCCGTTGGGTGTGTTCATTCTGCTGATTCTGTAGCAGAAAAAGTTTCAAAAAGTTAAAATAACTTTTTAAAAGGAATAAACCAGGGGTTTGTCCAGTAGAAACTAAAACATTACGTTTTCAGCAGAATGAACACGCCACAGGTAGACCTCCAATGTCAGTGGCCCTAGTCTGTCTGTTCACTCCCCTGTTGACGGGTCTCAGAGTTGTACGATATTTAATCCTCTCTGTCCCCACAGGCCTCGGCCCTGGACGCCCTGTTGGATGACTCTGTGATGTTTGCCAAGAAACTGCGGGACATGGGCCAACCGGTGACCTTAGTTGTGGTGGAGGACCTCCCACATGGCTTCCTTAGCCTATCAGGACTGGCTAAGGAGATACAGGTGGCCTCAGACATCTGCGTAGAACGAATCAGGCAGGTATTTCAGCAGCAAACTCCCCCCTCCTGTACTCGCATGCGACAAGTTTAAAAGGACCGATCAAAGGGTTGACCGGTCAAACGAAGGGATTGGCAAGCTACCTAATTTGTTGTCACTGTGAATATGAATGGGTCCTTCGCTTACTGAACTGGTAAGTGACAGTAAACATATAAAACTGAGGGGGAACAGCTAAACTCTTGACCAGGTGGCACCAGCCCTAACATATAGATTGTCTTACTAGCACTTATTACTGATTGCTGCTATGTTGTCCGCCACAATAAAATCAGATGATCTGGATTGATCTGAAGTCTGCCCCTCTGTCCGTCACACCCCAGCTCAGATATCACTGGCCTGGTTTTGATGAAACCTTAGTGAATTATTTTCCATAGAGATACAGTATTCAAAAACATAGATGTAGATTTGCAAAGTACTCAACTCTCATTGGTCAGATGTAGATACCCTATGTTTACATAGTTACACAGATTGGCACAACAGGGAACACTATGAATCAACTGAAATGTGTTAGTCACTCACAATCATTCGTGGTGGATGACATTTTCATTGTTGCCTATGTGAGGAAAGTTTGAATGACTGTGATATGTGGTTGTTCTACCTAGAAACCTCATACCTCTGACTATGTTGAATGCACTAACTGTTAGTTACTAGCTTAAAAGACTAACCTCTAATTGTAATTATGTGTGCTGAAAAATGTTATGTTTATATACTATCTTGCATGTGAGATGTTAAATGATGCAATAACAACTTTCTGTATTGTCAACGTATTTGTTTTGTAATTTACTTTTATGTATCTTATGGAGCCTATCAAATAGGCCTACCGGATAAACATTATGTGCTGGTCTCACGTACACCGATCAAGCCTAGTCTCGAGAAAATGTTTCAGGCCTACTCTAGGTTTGTCTGCGTCTGTGAAATTGGTAAAATAATAAAACCTTTTAAATTACTTTTGTCATTAGTGCTGTGATTTGTTGATAAGTTCGTCTACGTGTTTTCAACCTGAGGTGTATACTTATCTATTATTTCCACTGATAAAAGGTATTAGATTTGAGCTATATGATATTAATGTTAATATATGTTGCAACTGTGAATGATGGTTCTGAAGAGCTTTAAGTTGGTGTGGTCGTCACCGAGCAAAAAAAGGTTGGGAACCGTCGGTTGTAACATCTAGTTACAGGCGCCAGTGAGGGGAAGAAGGGAAAAAGACGAATGGGATGCAGGGTGCTGAACTACGGATGTCGCGGGAGGACAATCTTTCCCCCTGTTCCGCTTTTCCTCTCAAAAGGGAGAGAGGGGCTGTAGCTATGGAGGGGGTAACTGTAGGGCAGGTATTTGACGCTGAATGCATCCTCAATAAACGCCCACGAAAGGTATGAAATAGCGCATGTTGTCCTAATATGAAAACATTACACCATTTACAATCGCTTAACTAGTGTCCGCTCTTCTCCTTTGCAGGGGAAGTTTGAGTATTTGGTGAAGTGGAGAGGCTGGTCTTCTAAGTGAGTAGCTAGCATATTTTACGTTAGCAAGCAGCTGGCTGAGCTAAACAATGACAATAATGTATCAATTTATTTTTCTGCAACCTCGTATTTCTTCTAGCTTGCTAGGTCTGTAATATGTTCACTCAGCAGCATATTTCTGAGGATGTGGTTTTGGGTAGACTGCACGACGCATGCAAGAAAGAAGATGATGTTAGCCGTTTCTTGTTTTGTTTTCTTGACTTTAGCCGGAGCAGCTGATGTTATGGTACTAAATCGGTACACCGTAACTTGAGCAGGCGTCCTACTACGTTAGCGAACTGAAGCACCGGAATACGGAACGCCCACAATTTCATGCACTGTGCTTTTGTCGTGGTAGTTTACCACGTTTATAATATAATGTGAACCTAAACACTTAATAATCATCAATAAAATGTTGCATTTTGTATAACAAATTAATTAGCTAGTATTATCAACCTATTTGTACTATTCACAACTTGAAAGATGTTACTTTTTAAAATGATGCTGCTAACATCGTTTTGGCTGCAATAAATACGTATCAGAAATGAGAGAAAACAAACTGGTGTGACTTTACTTGAAGTGTTTCTTCACTGTCCTCACTGTTCACTCACGGTTTTCTAATACCTATTTATATTTCAGCAGACTTATCCATAGACCACCCCGTCATGGTCTACCAACAAACGTGGGTCTGTTTTCATTTAATGTCATTTTAGCTGGTTTAAATATGGGTTTTCTTTACAGGCATAACAGTTGGGAGCCTGAAGAGAATATACTGGACCCCAGATTACTGGCGGCCTTCCATAAGAGGTGTGTATTATCAGAATACCTTGCTTAGGTTCACACCCAGTTGTTTGGCATGAAAAAAACATTCATATTTAATGGTCTACATGAAGTATGTTAGACGCCGTGGTCATAAAGCATGGATTTACCTTCCTTTTGTCCTTGAACCCAACACTTCTATCTGACACCACGTTGGTGAAACGACTATATAATACAGCTAACGGAGCCATCGTAAATTCAACAAAGAGAGGATGTATTTTCACACTAGCAGAACATTGATATTGACTGTCCAACTGTATGTGTGTGTTTGTGTGTGTGTACATTTTGCAGAGAGCAAGAGAGAGAGCTACTGTTCCGTAAGAGAGGAAAGAGGCCAAGGGGACGTCCACGGAAAGTTCTGGTAATCTTCACCAGCACAATGTTGCTGCTTATGGAAATCCTATAACACGTAGTCATTAACAAAAATTCAACAATAAAGCTCTCGCTATTCATGTTGATATTATTTGTGATTCCTAATCCTCCTTAAGGATTGCTTCCATTATATTGATGACAAGTAAGAGTAACAGGAATCTGTGTGTTTTGGGATGAGGACGTTTGACATCACATCTTTACAGTACAAAACTTCCTTTGTCCATGTCTTTAGGAACCTGAGCCAAATGAAACCAAATCTGACCGCTCATCTTCATCTTCATCTGATCTGTCCTCCTCTCCCTCCTGCACTTCATCAGAAGAAGAGGAAGACGAAGATCACGGGAAAAAGGCCAAACCAGGTCCTCAGCTTCGCAACCTCCTCCCCATGCCCTTGAAAAGGCCCCAGATCGTGGTGGCCAAGCAGGAGCCTGCCAGGAAAAAACGAGGCAGGAAACCGCTGCTCCCAGAGCTAAGGGCTTTGAGGCAGGCAAAGACACGGTCGCCCCTGCTTCCCCCACCTCCCTCTCGGCACCACCAGGTCCTTAGACCCCCCCGCGAGCCATCCAGAGAGGAACCCAGAGGGGGGGTGAAGAAGCCTCTACAGCCAGCTAGTTTCACCTACACTGGCCTGAGCTCCAGCCGGACCTCCAGAGATGAGGAGGTGCCCCAGGAGGTGGCAGGAGGGGCTTTCTTCCAGGCAGGGACCTCCAAACCAGGGCAGCTGAACTCCATGTGGTCAGGCCGGTCCATGTCATCCACCACCCCCACCCACTCCGCTTCACCTTCCTCTTCCTCTCTCGGCAGGCTTCACAGTAAGGGATTGTCGGATCTGAAGCGCTCCATCTCTGCTTCTGACGTCGGCGGTACCCGAGCAGAAGGGCTAAAAGTGTCGTCTTCTCTCAAACAGGGCGGCTCTACGTCACATGGTCTGCACTGCTCCAAGACTTCCAGTGGGTTCGGGGGGGGTCTGGCGGCGTGTAGCCCAACCCAGCATTCACCGGCTGGGCAGAGGAGGCAGCAGGAAGGCTATGGAGGTCAGGGTGCGCTTGCAGTTCAGCCGCAGAGGTCTGGGGGTACCAAGCCAGCCTCCCCTCCCCCTTCCTCGGTCAGGGACTGTGTTAGTCAGGCCCTCAGCCTCCGAGCTCTCAACCTGCAGAGCGTCAACAAAACCCCGTCCGGCAACGGCGTCCAGGGAAACGGGGCCTCTGGCGTCACCGCAGTTGCAGTTTCGAGGTCTAGCCTGCGAAGCAGCGCCAGCCCAGCGGGGGGAAGCATTAAAGAGACACACACACTGTCTGGGCTGAACCAGAACCTGGCACCAGGAGGGGCGCAGCATCTTGGAAGTGTCCCATCAGCCAGAGAGGACCGGGGAGGGAGAGGGAAGAGTGTGGGGGCAGGGGGTGTAGGAAGGGGAAATGGAAGAGTGGAGAAGGGTGCAGCTCTACAGGGACAAGGAGGCATGTCCTCAGCCAGGGTTGGTGGAGCAGGTGTGGTCAGACCAGAGGACAGGATGTCTGGACAGAGCCTTAATGAGCGGAACTCCCGGAACCTTAACGAGCTCAGCACCGGTGACTCGGACGACACCAGCAGCAGCGAGTCGGAAGAACATGATTCATCTCCGTATCACGAGAACACCAACGGGCCTCGTCTGGTCTCCTTGGAAATGGAAACAGAGACAGACTGGCGCCCGGCGCGGAGCCTTCTCGAACACGTGTTCGTTACGGATGTCACCGCCAACTTTGTAACAGTAACAGTGAAGGAATCGCCCACCAGCGTTGGCTTCTTCAACGTTCGCGATCAGTGAAGCCTGTCTGTGAACCGTCTGTCCGTCAATGTGTCTGTTGGCCACTTCTCCTGCCGACGGTTAAAGGAAAACTGGGCTTTCAAATTGAAATTTGACAGACATTTCCAGCCCAAATATATTCTGATGTCAAGAAAAAAAAACAACCATTGCTGCATCTACACTACCTGTGTCATGTGATGCGGTTTTATTAAACTTATTTTGAGGTCTGAGAACATCTGAAATTTCCCTTTAAAGATCTGAAGGGAGGTTAAGTTCACTAAGCAGATTGTGGATCTGAGGTCAGACAATACTGTGGGTGCTAAGGAACAGAGTAAAGGTGTTGTCCCTTGAAGAGCAGGAAGGTTTGGATCCAACACAACCTCTTTATCTAGCTGTACGCTCTTCAGTTTAGGGATATGTTTCTCACAAATATCTATTCCATCTGCAGAGGGATGTCTACAAGGGAGGCAATGTTAGGTTATTGGTCGTTGTCCATTGAGGACTTTGGAAAGACATGACTACCCTTCTGTTTAGCTATGCCCGCATGTACATAGAATTATCAAACTATTGGCTGACAAGTGTTGACATACCATCATCATTTTACAATATTTCTCTGCTCTTTTTGGACCAAAGGAGTCATGAATGTGAATTGTGTATTTAAAAAAAATGTTTTATTTTTTATCCTGTCAGTCAGTATTTCTCTTGCACTATGGTATTTTATGTTAGTGGAACTATATCCGACTCTGAAACCTACCTACTCATCTCAACCAGGCATTCAAACGTTTGACAGTTATTTTTCAGTGTTATCCCTATGTACCGAGCTGTGTTGATGACCATTTAAATACAGTCAAAGACAAAGTTGTTGACAGTAAGAGCCTCATACTAGTTTAGGTGTTTTTATTTATAGTTGTACATATGTTACTCTCCTGTTGATATTATTCTATATCTGTATCTCTGGTGCTTACTATGGCTTCATAGGCTCATGTCTCTGAAGCTATGTGCCTCCTGCCATTTCTAAGGTATTGGAATAAAATGTGAGTGCTTACATAAGGGTGCTTAAATATGCCAAAACACTGTTGTTATTTAATGAATGTGGCCTATGGTGGTCTAGCATTCTAAACCTCTGACTCTGTGTCATGTATGACTTGACATTAGCTTGATACTGCCTCTTCCCCTCCTTCACACACTGTTCTGTCTCTTCAATAAAAAGACAAATGTCGACAACTTCTTTACTTTTATCTGTAAATCAATGACATTTCGTAAACCTCTTTTAAATAAGCTCTTGTCAAGTGATTTACAGATACGCGGCCCAGACACCCTTGCTAAACCCAGAGACTCTGTGGATTTGCCGAGGTGTCTTCGGGCTGTGCTTAGTATAGTTGGTGTTGTTTTGTGATTGGCGGGTGAACATCTGTGGTCCCACTTTGTGGTCCCAGAGATGTTTTTTTTTCCCGGAGACTAGTTCACACAGCTACCAGCAGATGTCACTGTTGTATAGAAATGTCCCTCAAGACGCCTGCTCCATTAGAAGCCGTGCTTTAGCCCTGCTGTATATTACATGGACATTTATTACCTTTGTAGTCACACATTATCTACTTAAATGTTATCTCAACGGACACGCCTGCACTTATTCAATTTGTTTATACATATTCACCACACGTGCAGTGTCTTTGGCCACTCGGACTGTTATGGTTTGAGAGAAAGTGTGTTGAGGAGTTTGTGAGTGACAGAAGCTATCATTCCACAAAGCTGCAGATTTCGTGATTTATGGCCAGCGCCTGTCCAGCGCCGTGGAATTTTCCCAAAATAAGTTTGTCTAAACAGAGTGCGACAGAGAGCCCCTCAGAGCAGGCTGGTATGCATAAACAGTTTGAACAGTGAGGGGCAGTGTATCCCCGCCTCCCCACCTCCCCACACCTTACTCCCAGTCTACACACACGCCTGAGAGCTCACAACACACACCTAAGTAGACACGGAGACACAGTCATGCACCTTAGCAGTTACGCGGAGACGTAGGCAACACACACAAACACAAGTCATATAGACATAATACTCATCTAGACATAATACACATATAGACATAATAC
>JACXGI010014230.1:0-19413 GCA_016801175.1 Esox masquinongy | reverse complement strand
AACACTTAAAATCCATAGCAGGAAACCAGTTACTATGACCTTGAATTAGAGGCAGAGAGAAAGAGCACACAGCCACAAAACTGCATAACCTAATGGGGCAGAGAACTAAGTGTGTTCCTTAGAGCTCAATTAACGGCTGTAATTAAACAGGAATCTCATTGTGTTAGAGGTCCTGACACACACACACCCCCCCGTGCCTTGTTGCAGTACCGCCCAGGTGTCAGGTAAATGGGATCACTCAGGACAACTTCATTAGTTAGTGTTCACGGAGAGGAGCTTCTCACTACCTCTCTACAATGCGGCCGTGCAGCATGCCTTCACTCTTTCCTCCCCTCTCCCTATCTAGCACAACCACAAAGCAGAAAAAAGAAAGAGTGAGCGAGGTGTAATATTTACTCAGAATATGTTTATTTCACTTTTTTCTTCATGTAAACAAAATCTTTCTGTGCCAATAAAGACCCTTTGAAGTGTGATCAAGGAAGAACAAACAACACTGTAAACATAACCAATATTTATCTCTATTTATGTTCCCTTCTCATTCACACCTCTTCTATTTGCACATTGTTTCAACACTCCACATTGCATATAACATTTGAATGTCCTTAAAAACTTTTTAAACTTTTGTGTGTGTAATGTTTACAGACAGAGCCGACAGACAGGGCAGACAGATAGACAGTGCAGACAAGTTTGGTCTAAGTGCCTAGGATAAGGCCCAGCTATCTGTTCAGACAGACTAACTAAAGACAGGTGGGAAAGCGACAGCGGGGGGAGCCCTTGAAGAAACATCTGTGTTGAAGAAAAACAAGTCAATTATCTACAGTGGGAGGAGAAGAAGTGGAAAAGAAAGAAGGAGAGGAAAAGCAGAGAAGGGAAAGAGGAAGACAGACAAGAGTGGGTAGAAGGTTTGGAGAGGAAGAGGAGGTGGTTAAGAGAGGAGGTGGGGAGGAGAGGTGGAGGTGGCTAAGAGGAGGTTTTCTTTCAAAACAAAGGTGTTTTGGTGATCTTTGCCAGCAACCTTTGGTTAAGCCAACGCCAAAATAGATGGTAACAAAACAGTAGACATAACTGTTAATTACTGCACTTTATATTTAAAGGATATATTTGTAAGTTCAGTTCTCTAGCATTTACATGAGCAATAGCTGAGACAATGTGTTTACATCCCTAGATAGCTTTAGCAGATAACAGCTAGTTAGCTAGGCAATGTAGCAAACAATATACAATGCGTGGTCATGTCTATGGTAGAACTATAACAGAGTGGAAATAAATTTGTATCCTATGCAAGCGACATCGGACAGAAAGATAGATAGGTAGTTCACTAGGTTTAACTTTAGCAGCTAACTAGATAAAACCTAGCTAGCTAAGCAGTTTAGCTCAAATTTCATGTTTGGCTTGGAATTATGATTTTTTTTTTTCCATTACCCATTGTGTCAATATAACTATTACTGAGCAAACAACACTATATTTGTGTCCTATGGTAATGCCTGACAAAAAGGTAGATAGATTTAGCAATAGCAGCTACCTAGATAACTGTTAGCTAGCTTGACAGTTTAGCAAATGTTAAACAACATTTGCCATTGAATTGACATTTTTAAAGCCTATCCTGCCGGTGGTGTAACTATAACAAAGTGAACATATGCTTGTTTTCTGTCTCGTACTAACTGTCCAGGAGAGATAAAGTCAACTCGACTCATTTTTTCAGGTCTAAATCAACCTGTGTAGGCCTCAATCACTTGGAAGCGTGTCGATATTCCATAGTGGTTTCTCATGAGCTTTAACTAAATTATTTTGGTACTGGTAACACGTTAGTTATAGCATAGCTCCTTAGGCAAAATTCATATCTTGAAGACATTTACAAGTTTTCATTAGTTTAAGCTATACAATAAATGCATTAATAGCCTAATCATGTCTTATCTCATTGTTATTATTGTAAATGCACCGTGTTTGAAATCGATTGTAAAGACAGTTGACTTATAAATTTGTTTTTGAAGATGTGAAGTCACATCTTCCAAATTAAGTCTTGCCCGTCTGTATGTCTGTCTGCAAGTAAACCATCCTTACTAAATGAAAAAAAGCACAAGTACATGCTACAAACATGCTAGCGGTCCCTACAAGTTTCCATTCATTAGGCTAATGCTAGCTAGCTGGTTGGCAAATTCCGGTGAGCAAGATGCAGAAACACTTAACTGGACAAGTCGATTAAATGATTCCTTGTTAAACCTTTAACTGAGCCTTTAAGTAATATGTCTGTCTAGCATTAAAGTCACCTGTTTGTTGAGGTTTTTCAAGTGAAAATAACTCCAGTCATTGCAGGCCTTAGAGGCCATTTTGTTTCTTTATATAGTACTTTGTTTATATGATTTTTTTTTTGTTTTTTTATGTGGCACTTTGGGTTTTGGAAAAGTGTGTTACAAATGTATTATTATGTATCAGGAGACTGGAGAGACAGGAAAGCAGAGACGAGAGAGAGAGAAAAAGAAAAAAAGACAGAAGACAGAGTGTGCGAGAAAGACAGAAAATATATTACTTTCACACCCAGCCTAACCATTCCAAATTTGAACACAACATGAACTATACGCAGTATTTTTTAATGTATGAAAGGTATTCGAAGGGAAACATTGCAACAAATCCCATACATTTCTTTAGAGCAACGGTTTCCCTGCCCAGGAATGTCAACAAGGTGGGCAATTTTGTGTCATCTCTGTTAAACTTTGTTATTGGGTCACCCCAGTGACCGTCCAGCTCCAGGACCTCGAAGTCGCAGCGCCTGGAGCCTAGTGTTGGCTACCAAACTCTATTGGCTCCGGCTTTATAAGAATGGAGTAATCCGGCCTCATTTTTAAGCACCAGGCTCCAGGCACTGTCACTTCAAGGTCCTGGATGGCCACCCGGGTGACCCAATCACAAAGTTTAACAGAGATGACGCAAAATCGCCCACCTTGTTGACATTCCAGGACAGGGAAACTAAAATCTACTCCAACGTTAGTGAACAGGCTGTCCACTGGCAGAACTCATTATACCTCTTGCCTGCTTTGTTCAAGCCCAGACGTACTTATACCTACGGGGGCCGGGCACACTACGAGGCCATCACTATTAAAGCGGTGGTCCATGCACAGTTCGGGTGCATGGACAACCATGGCTGGTCCATGTTTCATGCGTGCATGGCGAGCTTGCTAGTTAGGGTAACACCAAACGGTATAAAAATGTAATATCATATAAACACCCTACTAGCAAGCCACTGAATGTAAGCCAACACGAGCCTCACACGCTGGCCACATCCATGAATGGACGTGGTAAACACACATCTCTGAATTACCGTCTGCCACAATGTCTGTATAAAACGGGCACACCGCAAATATTGGAGTCAACATTTGTGTAAAAGGTGAGCATATAAAAATTATTAAATTATTTTCATAAAGAATACGGCAACAACAGCGCAACATTACAATATTCCTATACAAAAGGGATAAAAAGGAGAGAATGTGCATTTAACAGGGCAGGTCCAGACCATTCCCAGAGGTCTGTTTCCAGCAGAGAGGGGGGTGTTGTGTATTTAACAGGGCAGGTTCAGATTATTCCCAGAGGTCTGTTCCCAGCAGAGTGAGTGTGAGACTGGAGCCAGGAAGTGACTAGTTAGTAACCGTCAGGTCTGACGACTACATGCTACCATCAGACCCTGGGCCAAGCCAGAAGGAGGGAGGGACCAGCTAATACACACAAAAATACAGTGCTTCTTCCCAGAATGCTCTTCCCCATCTGGCTGTCACTCCACCTGGCTAATCCTGGATCCACATCAATACGGTGAGAATGTCTCCATTTAGAGAATAGACAAGATGCCCAACACAACATTAACATTTTAGTTATTTAGCAGATGCCCTTATCCACAAGCTTTTAGGGTTAACAGTCAAAGGAAAGAAAACATTTTCACATTGTTGGCTAGGCAAGGTAATCAGTATTTAGAGTTTGACAATATCACCGAAAGCCACTCAAATCTAAAAGGAAACTAAAAGGAATTACCACACAGATAAATATATTTCATTGAAGCTAGCTAGCTAGTCAGCAGATAACAATTACGCTAGCATTACTAGCAGTAGTCGATGTAACAAGCCGGCTTGACTGCAACGCCGATTTATGCATGTATGGTGCTACCAATGCCAGGGGATGGGTTATATTCCAAAGGGGGAGCGCAGTACGAAAATGTAAATGCAAAGCATCAAAATGCATTTGCTTTTGTTTGTTTTTTATCTAAGTTGCAAAATATGAATATGTGCAGATTTACAGTACACACAAAAATACCCATAAAAGTTTTCAATATACAGTATTTCTGTCCTTTCGTTTAATAGCTGGACATAACTTCCCATTTAATCTAACCACACACATAGGGCTGTTGCAATTAATACATAATTGCCTGACTGCGATTGCTGGAGCCAGATCACAATTATTTTTATGACGTTTCCAATCTGAATAAGGGATTTTTACGCCAATATTAGAAACGCCTCAACAAATTCCACGCAAATTATGTCTGTTTCTATCAGTTAAGATGTCTAGGGCATGGGTGCAGATGAGCGTTTAACAGCTGAGTTCGGTGGAAAGTTATAGACGCAGATCACTTACTGAAACTGATTTACTTCTTAATTTCAGTATATTTAAAACTAGTTTAGAAATATTTTGCACCAACGCACTGTTAGGTAATTCCGCAACATTTTTATTTAATAGACAAACACCTTTCAGTCGTGTATTTGTTACATCAACTCTGATCTACAAAAGAAAAAAACACTCAAGCATAGCATAGTCTTAGTCAACTCACCTGTTGAAATAACAAACAGCTACTGTCACTCACTCAAAGACCAAACAGAGGAAGCAAAACTATAAGAGTTCCTACTAGGGACGCTATCGACGGTAACAGTATGTTATCAAACCGTTTGGTACGCCCTCTATGATTCAACACGCACACGTAAACCGCGGAGTTACGATATGCAAAAAGGACACTAATTCAATTGAAGTACCCACAGTTGTTAGAGCAGTAAGCCTGCTGCTAACAACAACGTTACTGGCTGTACTTTGCAGGACTGTTGTCGGCGATACGACCAAAACTGTGAAATGCCGGACATTTGTTGGAGGCTTTTCGCAGTGTTTTTGTTGTTTTTGTGTTAAATTACAATAAAAGCTTGCAAAAAACACAGAGGACTTCGTTTTCTTTACCTTCAACAGAATTTAACCACAAAGCAAAGCTGCTGTTGTCCAACAAATTCTGATTGTATCTAGCTAAATAGCTTGGTATCTAGCTATCTACCTCATGAACAACCGTGATGGGAGAAAAGCAGCCAACCGTCACGAGTGTCTTGCTGACATCTAACATTCGGACTAAAATTGTGGTTTCTCACTTTCTTTCTGCGACCAAGGCTAAAATGCATTCAGAGAGAAGCACATTTGAAGAGGCACCGCCGTCTTTCAAATCCACTGTTTGGGAAAATGTTGGATTCAGTGTTCAATACGATGACGAGGTTAAGAAGACCGTAAACAAAATACAGTCTGCAAGCATTGCTTTGCCACTGTCGGCTACTCGAGTGGAAACACTTCTAGCATGATGACGTCATTCATACCAAAACCATACCGTTACAGTGACCCACAAACCGCGATAGGTACTGAACCGGGGACCCACTGTACCGTTGAATCCCTAGCTCCTACCTTTCATGCACATTCGCATTCACACAGCAGTCAGAAGCTGACCCCTTCTGAGTCAAACCAACAACACAGTGGAGTTGATATAATTTCCTTCCTACCTTTCTGGCAGTGGCTGGAGGTCCAGCAGCGATAGTTGAAGTTGCCGTTGAAGTTGGTCTTGATGCACTGCGGGTTATCCTCCATAATGCCTGGACAAACATCCCCACACTCCTTGCTCTGCTTATTCCCCGCTATGAAGTTGTTGAACTCCGCGTCCATGATGAGTGACCAGTCCACAGAGTCCAAGTAACACAGCTCTGGGTTCTTCTCGATCCGGATGGCACCTCTTGTGATGTTACGGAGGCTATGGAGGCCGATGTCCTTTAGGGAGGTCATCTCAAAGATCACCAGGGCATAGTTATAGAAGAGGTTCCGCCCCCTGATCACCGTGAGGTTAGGAAACAGGGTGGACAAGGAGTCGAGTCCAGACACCCTGATGGAGATCAAAAACGTTTATTACAGACAGGTCATTTACCTTCTGGGGTATCCAACCTCTTTGAAACATGACAGAAATGGCAACTTAACAGTAAAACAATCCATTGTGGGAATAAAAACAAGTGGAAGGAATCAAAGATATGAACACAATTTTTAGAAACAAACTTATTAAGTAAAAAAAAAAATATTTTGTCAAAAGAAAAGGAAAACTGAAAAACTAATAATTTGAGGAGGGGAAGAGCGTGGGCATATGAGATGGGGGGGTGAAGCGTCTGACTGTCTCACCTGAAGAGCAGCAGATAGTCTGTGATCATGGTGAGTTTGGGGAAGGAGAGTGACCGGAACACTTCCTGGTTGATGTTGTTGTTCTTGTCTCCGATGAGGAGGATCTGGAGGTAGCCTTCGACAATCGTACAGTTCTCCAACCGGCGGAACTCACTGATATCATTACCGATGTCAATGCTGGGACCACAAACTAGAGAGGGGGGCAAGGGGTGGGTGTAGAAATTGATAAAACAATGAACTTCTGGAATCTGACTGCTTTGACTGAACTGATGTAACGCTAATAAATGATAAAGATGATTTTATTCAAATGATAAACTCCTCTGCTTTGGCAAAATGTAACACCAATAGAGCACTACTGAACTGAGAGAAAGTAAACTTTTCAATCTGTCCACATTTCCATTGTTGCTTGATGGGTGAGTGAAGTGAAGATAATCTCAATATTGATAGTTCACTTGAGTTGTGTTGACTTTGTATATTATCCCGGGTAAATAGTGGAGTCAAGATTCATTGGGTCAATATCAGCATGCTCAACAGATAAAGACAATGGACTGGTTAGACATCCAGTAGACTGCAATGAAACAGGCAGCCCAATTCACATTCAGTTTTTTTTTTTGTTTTTTTATCTAATACTTAGATCAGACCAGATGAGCTCTGAAAAAAATCAGAATGACCTGGCTGTAGGAACACGGCAAATGGTTTGGTTTACACAGACCACACCCCAATTCTAATATTTGCTCAATTATACACAAAAGATCTGAGGTGAATTAACTCCAGCAAATACACATTAGTTGAAATTTTTTTTATCAAATCAAGTAGGAATGTTAGAGTTGATCCCACAGTTGACTTTTGACCAAACACTTCTTAACTAAAACATTTTATTTAGCAGAATGAATGCACTCCTATATGCAAATATCCCATCTGCCACATCGGCCATCTCAGTCACTTGTTTAAAAGCAGTTGTTTAAAAGCAGTAGCACAAACTGCAAATCTAGAGAATTCCATAAAAAGTGTTTGTAAAAGCCACAAAATTTAGCAAACATGCAAGTACCACAGGAGAACATACTAGTCATGATCAAAGAATTATTAAAGTAGGCTCTCTCTTTCCCTCAGTAGCACACATCAACCTACAGTACACAAGAGCATCAATTAGCCAGGGCAATTAGCCAACATTTATGAGGCAAAAGTAAATGAACACTCAACTTTTTCATCTAGCCGTCTAATTGAGCAGCGAACCTGGTCACGGTGCACATACACCAACAGAAACTTGCCTATCTGACTCCGGCGGCCATTTCATCAATGCCAATAAATTTATTTGACACCAGAGATTGACACCAGAGATATGCCAAATGTGGATGATGAATTTACAGGCAATGACGTATTTTAATAGACAGGCTTTATTATATAGTCAATAATCAGAGGCTATCCTATATTGTTTAATTCTCTATATAGTAATTATAATGCATTGTAGTGGTTCACTTTCTGTAGTGGCAGGCCTCTGCTACAGACCAAGTACAAAATCATCAATGTCAGGGTCTAATGTAAAAATTTTTTATTGAATGTAGGCTAGCATTCAACACCACATGAAGGCTACTGTAAGCTACAACGTTAACTTCTCTAAATGAAAATGCTATAGGATTTGCCCAACATTTTAAAATTCTTATAAGACATTCATCCACCCCAGAAGAGTGTTCTGGGTAATGTTTCTTTTATTTTTTCTAACAAGTAAACTGGTTCAATGCTCGATATTCAAAAAAATCTTGTGACCCGAGTCAAAGGTATTACTATCACAGATCAGACATGTTCACATTGAATTAATGAAATCATGTATGTACTTCAATAAAAGGTGTGTTATTAGAGATGTTTTTCCATACCCTAGTAAGTTAGAAAGGCAGAGCTCAGCTCCCCTGTAGTGCTACCCTTCAGATTTCTAGAGGGAAGTTAGCTAATTTAAAGCTACAGTACCCATGTTTACCGGTAGATGGCAGAGAGCAATATTACTACATACAGGCGAATACGGTATTAGTGAAGTTTACATTAAATATGTTTTTACATTTTTTAAAATCCTATTTTGGATTACAGTGGGTATTATTGCAGCCCACTATGAATTTCTAAGACAGAAAAATCTCTTGGTTGTCTTCATGCAATCCACTTGTCATCACCTTCTTAGCCTACTGTCATCAGGCCAGAGCGGAACAGATCCTGCTGACGTGATGATATCCAACACTCCCTGCACTATAAATTAAACACACACTGATGGCAATGCCATCCTGGAAGCCTTTCAAAAGAACCATATCCATTACAATAACATTAATTAAAAATAGATGGTGAAGAAAGCCGATGCCATGTTCCCATTCAACTACACCGACTGAGTACCTACAACATGCGGTGAATCTGACTTGAGGGAGGACGAGAGCAAGGGGGTGGGCATTGGGTCAATGTTCTCTTGCCCCCCCCCCCCTCAGCTGTTGCCACTGTTCAGTCAATAGACATTTGTCCAGTTCACTGAGAGGACTTCAGTTGACATGTTTACTGATGACACCCCTGCTGGCCTGTTATCGCCAACAGGAGAGGTGAGAAAACATCATTAGCACACCCGTCGATTATGATGAAAACATATGGAGAGAAAGTCTGACTTCGATGCGACTCAGCGTCACTACTACATACGTGGGTACTCATTCACATGCAACCGCTGGCAGTAAAGCAGTTACATCCACGCTACGAACTGGCAGAGAAAAACCTACGCTGGATGGACACAGGACACTGCTCTGGGAGAAATCAGAAATCAGCAAATCGGTTGATCTGTGCGTTTGCCTCCGTGAACTCAGTGCCCCCCTAACACTGACTGCCTGCCTGCCTGGCAGCTCACCTCAGAACCAACTGATGTAAGTAGGCCAACCCCTGGACCAGCTCAGCCAGCCACACAAGGAATCTACACAGCCGTTTGTGCCAGCCACACGATAAAGATAGGCCTTGGATGGGAGACCCTGTCTGTGACCCAAATGACACCCTAGCCCCTCTGTAGAGCACTACCTCAGACTAGAGGCCGTAGGGTCTCTTATACTCAGCAGCAGCTCCGACAGGCTTTGGTCAAAAGCAGTGCACTACACCGGGAGAAGGATGCCATTCGGGCCGCACTGTGCCTGCAGTGCCAAGCTGTCCGGCCAACCCTGGGGTTACCAGTAAAACCCAATTACACACACTTCACAGACGTCTCACTCTTCCAATCAACAGAAACTACTCTGTTTTGCCAGTCGTGTATTTTTACATGTTCTATTTTAGAACCCTGGGCCTTTTTTCCGCTCCCGGTGAATCACAGGCAAGCACAGGCCGGCGCGTTGGCAGTGGACCTCGGATCCGTGGAGAGGGAGAAACATGAAAGAGGAGCGGTAAAAACGACTGCACTTATAAACTGTGATCAAGTTGTGTTCTTAAAATGGACAAAATACAAAGTGTGTACTGAATAGATTACAGGGAACCATTTACTACGTGTCTCCTAATGTTATCATCCATTGCTATTGACTCCTGGCTGATACATCATCCACACACGGAAGACCAGCAGGTACTTCATGTTAATGTGAACTTTAAACAAAAACGTTTACCATTTTCTTTGTTAGTCTACTGATAAAAAGATGTCGAAACGTGTGTGTGTGTGTGTGTGTGTGTGTGTGTGTGTGTGTGTGTGTGTGTGTATCAGAAAACCTGACTACTGACATGGCAACTAACGCTAAACGCTAAGGTGTTGTGTTGCATATTTCACATTTCAGCATTTTAATGTTTCTGAACCGGGGCCTACTCCAACTTTTATATCAGTGTGCCTGGGTTTCCGTTACTCGGAAATTGCCAGCGTTTGGACGATAAATAAAAACATGTCGTCTGAGAAAAGTGAGACAAAGCGGACTGAGCCACATAGGTTAATTCCCTAAAATGGTTTGTGGTTTCTTGTCTCATTTTAATCTAGTCTAGTATGCTAACAGGTGTTCCCTAAATGTAGTATATATTGTAGTTCATACATGTTGAGTGCAGTCAGAATGCAATGTGAGTGCAATCAGAGGAAACGCACAGAGGAAACGCACAGAGGAAACGCACAGAGGAAACGCACAGAGGAAACATCTGATCAACATAGTGCAGCAGCCCTCCAAGTTCCAGGTGCAAGTTACCTTGATACACTGACGAGAATTATCTTTATTTACATACATCAGTGTTTCATTTGTTTGTATTTCACACATCCGGTCTCAAACAGCTTACAGAACTATTAAGACGAAATGCACAGTATGATAATTAATGAAAAGGCTCCAGCTCAAGAGATTAAACCCAGGATCCTAGCCACGTCTATTTAGATGGGATATGTGGTATGTGAAAAGATGCCTGTCAGATGTAACTCCATAATAGGATATAAAGTTTCATGACCAAACCCAATGGTTGGGAAGACCAAACCCAATGGTTGGGTATTGGAAATGAATAGTAGGCTACTTGACAGTGCTAAAAGTGAAAAGCTGCAGTTAGCTGTCTGAAAGACTCGTCAAAAAAATATTTGCAAACTGCTGATCATTAGTCCTACTAATGGCATCTAATCAATGAACTATTCTGTTTTTAACTTAATAAACTCACCAGGCAAGAGAAAGACGTGGTTGACATGGATGTGTTTGAAATGATGGTGACGACTATAATGGACATGAAAAGCAAATGCGCGCTGCATCATTTAAACAGGATATAAAATAACTACTTCCAGGTTGGAAGGAGGCGGACAGGCTGGGACGACAGAGGGAAGACACAGGACCTGGGCTATCAACATGGTTCCACTTCATTATAACAATCTAACAAGAACCACCATCGCCTATGTGATCTTGGTCATTCTAATTACTTTTGGTTTCCAATCTTTTCTGGCATGGGAGACACTTAAAAAAGGAATCGTGTCACAAGTTGCTTATTTGTTTTCTGTTGCTCTCAATTAAGCACATTCTTCGCTCTCTTACGAAGTACTCAGTCGGTCCTTATTGTACAAAAGTACTACCCTACATCTGTCAACATACCTAAAAGTGGTCTGATTTTTTAACTTAATTTCATAATTTGCCAATATTGTTTTCTTAGTTGTATTTCTCCTGGTTTAGGTTTTTTGTTTGCTATTCAAATTCAATTCATAATTACTATTCTGGTGGGATATCCAGAATGTTTGTATGTTTTTGAGAGTCTTTTTTTCTGAATGTAATTGCGCATATAGCAAAAGACAAAGGTGCCAGTTTGGATTAATCTGTACCGTTCTGCTGCTATTTTAAAGAAACATTATAAAAATGTTTACTCAAGGTTTACTTCCGTCAGGCAAGCCAACTTCATAGTTTAGAGGTTTGTCAGAAAGTTTGAAGTATTTCTGTCAACCCCGAAGATATCATCAGTTTACTGATTGATCTGGGATTTTTCTGACACTTCTGAGATTTGTTTGAAGTAAGGGTGTGAACAATATAAATATGGGCTTTCTACAAAAAATGTATAACTTCATGGATAGGGCATGGTCTTAACAAATGCCTAGCTAGGGGAGAAAACCACAGTTGTAGCAGGCACATGGTTTTCTTCCAACAAGTTATTAGCAAGGTCTTTACTAATAGGCACGACAAATAGCATAGCAGTTAGGAGAAACCAAAAGTTTGCTGAAAAAATCCCTCCTTCTGGACTTGAATAAGGGAGTTAACAAAATTGCTCAAGGGTCACCATAAATAATGACTGTTATCCCACTCTCCTAAGGTTCCTCAGAGATATGGATAAGCAAAAAACAATCACTTCTAACTTGTACGATACACCTTTTATGTGTGTGAAACAGAACAGTTATGTGAACCCACATAATGATAATTATTAATGGGGGAGCTCCGCTCTGTCACTGGTATGGTTTCCAGGGGGAAACAGAGAAAGCCTGTGACAATGTTTGGATGTTAACAAGGCAACACTCCATCTTAACCCCTCCTCCACACTTACCGGATTGGCTGAAGAGCGCAGAACAGAATCTCCTGCTATAGTTGTATTTATTCTCATCAAGACCACAATACCGGGAGACTTAGATTCAGACGTTGGGTTATTCAAAAGTAGTGCACAACTTGGGATAGGGTGGCATTTGGGGAGCAGCCATGTTCTACACATTCTGTTGTGGGTTCTGTTCACAGCATGGTTCCAAGATACCCAATACCCTCTGATTATCCATGTTTGTGTCTCAAATGCACCCTATTCCCGATGAATTCTGGACCTATACAGCTTAGTCTGAGTGCCATCTCTTTCGTCAAAATGAGTGCACTATAAAGGGAATAGGGTACCCTTTCGGGGGCAACCAATAGCTGCCCTGTTGGACCACAAGACCCCTTTCACATGCTAATCAAGGTCACTCCGAGTCTGTACTCTGTTAGCCTACTCTTCACCACAAACAACAAGCTACACTCCCGTTTCCCTATGCAGTCAAACCCAATGACCTGCCCGGTCAGAGCGTCTCAAAGAACAGTTTCTGATACAAGTCCCGTCAGGTTTGTAGCTCTGGGAGCTCCCTGGCCAGAAGGGAAGGTGCTCGGTCCATTCATAAAATCAAGGATGTATCCTCAGGCTTGGCTATCACTTAAAAAACTGTTAACTAAGGTGGATAGTAGCTAAGAAAGCTCAAGCGACTTTCCAACAAGTCAAGTTGTACTGTATTGTATTATATTATTATGTACATTTTGTCTGTTAGCTACACGTCAAAGAATGTACATTTAATTTAAGATTGGAAAACCACAAAACATTCTGGGATTTACTGGTTACAGTAGAGAGCGAGTAAATCTACAAAGCTTTCGTTTCAGCACCATACATAATTTGCCATAATGTAAGTAGCTGGCTGAAGTTAAGGATAAAAAAACATTTGATGAATCCACTCGAGACATCAAATTTTATGAAACGGTTCGCGATCATAGCTAGCTAGCAGCTAGGTGGTCACTGTAGCTGCACATCAGTTAGAAACTTGGCAACAATCTAAGGTACCAAGTTAACTTAGGTAGACAAGAGAACTGTATGGCAAATTCTATGTCCTAATGTGAAAGAATAATGCCTGTAACCTTGTCTAGAATGAATGAATTCAGCTATTGAGGTTGTCTATACGGTATGTTCCTGTGCTGGAGAATGCTGAAGCACTACAATGCACGTTTTAAAAGCTGGAGCAAAGACGGAGCATGTGCAGTTGGTGTGAGGCATGTAAACGTTGCCAACCTGGCTAGCTAGCCTGCTAGGGCCATCATCGTCATCACATCAAGAAATGCGTGGAACTCCCGAGCTCCCACGCTAGCTGAATAGGTACCGTTACGTTAGTTGGAATACCATCGCCATTGGAGCTACAATTACACATATCCTAAGATGATGTAACAAACGCTATATATATAGCTAATATTGTAGTTATGCATATTAATTTATCAGGTAGTAGTTAGCTGGTTATAAAAATGTAATAAAACACTTACTTTCTCCATTTACGGGTCGAAGGCAGATTGTGAAGTAACACAGCAACAGACCACAGAATACGGTCAAATTATCAGTTCCTGAACAATACTTCATTGCTGTGTAATAAAATAGCTACCTAGCTACGTCCAAGCGTGAGAAATCAAAACGAGAATGACCCAATTTGAACTGTGCCAAATATGGACGCTTCTACATAAACGCCAATTACGTGGACCAAAGATTTATTTGAAGAGAAAACGTTGCTCCGCGACTTGTATTCCCAAGACTTGACTTGTTAGCAACGTTGGCAAATTCAGTTCAGTGACAAATTAGCCGATGCTAGCTCGTAACAGCTCAGTGTTCCTTCTCACGTGCTATGGAATTTCTTGGGAGTCCACTGCGGGGTGATTTCAATCCAGCAAGAAAACAATGATATTTGGTCTTCGGCCCCTATTATATGATTATCATAATCATTCAGCTTTTGGTTATTCCATTAACCAACCAGTGATGTATGAAATGGTACAAAAAAAACTTGCGTCAGGAATGTCTATCAGTTGATAATCCGCATCTTCCGACTCCATTTCTTATAGACCAAACGCCAGTTTGCTCGCTTGAAGGCGCTCCTCGCTGGTCGAGGGAGAAAATCCTCAAACGTGGACGAAAGGTTGGGTTTGGTTCAGGTTTTATGGCCGTGTGGTATAGCAAGCAAATGAATGAAGATACATTCAGGCTCCTTCCCGAGTTAATCACACAACGTTTGATCCCAAATATCCGCCAGGACAAAAATGGTTTCAACAACTGCAGTTCCAATTATTTGTGCAGCCCCCGTGTCTCCCTCTCACCCTCCCCCGTCTTCACCCGCTCATACGGGCAGACTACGCATTGAACCCATTTTCAGCTCGCAGAAACAGGATTATTTATCTCGAATGCTTAGTTCTGATTCAAACCCTTGTATATTTGCTTTTAGTCGTCGATTTTATACAGTTTTCTTGTTTATTATTGAACTGCAATAACGTCAGTCAGCGGCTCAGGTTGTAGCCATCACATCACGATGTTCTGCTCTGTGGGATCAGCGCTGTAAACAAGGCTCGGAGTCGCTCGGTCTTCCAGCCACACACATTAGGCAGCTACGTTCTTCTAGGCTGAAGGGAAAACCTGGAAAGAATTCCAGGAGTGGGATTGTTTTCCTCTGACAAATGCCCACACACCACCGGGCTAAATGTATGTTTCTGATAGCGAACGTATATATTGATTGTACATATTACCCTCATTGTTTACCATGGGCTCCGCTATAGGGTCGTTTCTTCAGGTCAAGGATTTTGTTACTATTACATATCTTTCATTAGATTTGTTAGAGCTGCTACACATCAGTGAGGATGAAATTCATATTTTTCTCGAAGAATCAGTTTGAATATTGTCCAATAGGTATTTGGTAGTTATACATACTATCAGGATGTTGGTGCAATGACCCAAGTGTTGTAATGTTGTTGTCGCGTTTCTTCAAATGTTTCTTTAACGCTTGCAACGTCAGGTTACTTCAAATGTAACTAACATCACTGACACCACCTAGTGGCAAAAAACTATACAAATCACGCCTCGCTGCGCAGCCATGCACCAACAGTTCATAACGGAATGATACAAGATAGTCGAAATATACCGACTAAAATAATGAAGAATCAAAAACTTTCAGATCTCATATTAGATTCGTTATTTAAGACTACACTTTTCAGTGTTTTTTTTAGATACTGAAAACAGGAGGTACATGTACGTTTTAGTCCTTTTGATCAGAAGCTGAGAGCGACATCAGCATATCACAATCATATCAACAGAGAAAAGCTTTGGCTGGGCTTCGCGGAAGCTGCCCCTCCCGTAAATGTGACATGAGACTAGAGGCGGTGGAGCACTGGCTTCTGGTTGAGATGTATGGATTAAGCATAGCCTGAAGATAAGAAGAGGCCATTCCCCTTGGGGTCTGTTGGTAGGCAACAGGTTCCTGGCTGTTATACTGTAACCCAGTGGACAGCTGGGAGGAGTGGGCTTACATTGGACGACTCAGGATGGTCGAATGCTAGGCAGGCTGTTGCATGGGTTTGATGACACAACCGGGGAGCACTACCAGCACTGACTTGCAGTAGTCCAGACGTGAAAAGCCTGTGTCCCGCACCACTTCCTGTCTACGGTCCTACCATTTTAAACGTTGTGGAGAACAAACATGCAAGAGCTAGTCACCTTGTTGAAGTTTGCGAGGAGCAACAGGTGGTTGTCCAAGGTTGCACTCTGGGGACGGTGACTCCGCGGAATTGTCAACCACTATGAAGTCTTAGAGCTGGGCGCTGGAGCAGAAATGCTCTGCCTACATTGAACTTGAGGTTGTGGGCCAAAATCACAGCTGAGATTGCTAGTCGCCACCTGAGTAACAGAAGAGTATAAGAGAGAAGCTGTTGAGTGTGCAATAGAAATGATAGGGGGGTCTGTGTAAAAATATGCACTGTGCTGCATTCATGCACAGTTTCTGATGTGGATATTGTTACAGACTTTGGTAACTGCACAAAAAGATATTTGGTTATGTCTTGTAATTCTAGTAATGTCTAGTAATGCGCCCGTTAGACTCACTTGTTTTCACCTGTGCAGACTAATTTTGTTAGCCAGGGAAAGGCCAGAGAGAACAACACCATAAAAAAATACCCTTATTTTGCCAGGTAAGCTGACAGAGAGCACATTCTCATTCACAGCAACAGCCTGGGAGCAGTCAAACATAATTGTCATCCAGGGACAGAAAAACAAATGTTTAGCCTTGTCAGCTTGGGGATTGAACCTGACAACCTTCCTGCTACTGGTCAATGCTCTAAGATACGCTGCCACCATGTTTAGTTTCTCTATGGGGTTATGGGTAGCATTATCAAGGATGAGCAGAATGGAGGCGTTGTCCCAGAGCCGTTTGGAAGTTCAAAAAAAGGACATAACAACGGAATATTCACTCTGCGTGTCACATAGGAGATGTGTTGGTTAAATTCGGGGAGCTCCATCCTCAAATTCCCTTTGTTGAACTCTCAAACCCAAACAATGCAGGCCTCCAGAGGAGAGAAGAACTGTGTCCACATGGTCTGTTGGTGGTCTGTTGGTGGTCTGTTGGTGGTCTGCTCCGCAACACATTGACAGAAGAGGAAGCAGTCAGATCAAACCCAGGCCGTTTCCCGAAGGCCACCCTTGGTCCTCTATAGTGCAATACGTTCCACCAGGGTCCATAGAGCCCTGGTCTAATGCAGTGCACAAAGTAAGGAATAGGGTGCAGTTTGGGGCACAGTGCCAGTTCACCGTAGAAGAATCCCTGACAGTTCTAATTATCCCCATAATTATAACCCTCTTTCATCCATCGTCCCGGAGAGAAGGGGACACAAAGACCTGTACACTGCCACACATTACCTCAACCCTGGCAAGCACAGCTACGCTTCGCTCACATTCCTACAATTACCACAGAAACAAAAAAAGAAAACGCATTCTGTCCGCGTCCCGAAAGGCACCATTTCCCCTGTCAGTGGAGTGCACTGCTGCGGAGCTGGGCCCATGAGGCTGCTCTCAAACACAGAGCACTATGAAGGGGTTAGGGTGACCATTTAAAAACCACTCGAAAACGTCAACTGGCTGTCAGTGAAACGGTGACCACCCAGGTCCCGCTCAGTGAGTCGCGTACAGCCGTTCAACGCGTACAGAGTCCAGTCTATACCAGATAACCCCCTCTGGTCATGGAATGTTGTGCCTGTCAGTAGATCTATTTTTTAAGTACTTTAAAATTAAGGTTTGAAAGCCAGTGATTCTTGGAGAATACAAGGTATAAAATTGAGTTGAACTGTCATGCCCTTCTGAATTCATAATGTAAACTTGTTTTAGTCCATAGTTTGTAGACAATGTGATTCATTGTCAGAACTAGGTTTTTGGAGTTCTTCAGGGGTGGTCTGTTTCTGCATCTATACCTCTGTTTATGAATCTGAGAGCGGTTATGCTCTGCCGCCCCATCCCTCAGCTGTTTACCAAAACAGTGGCATGGTGACCGCTGTGTTGTTGTTTATTACCTTTTGCCAGGTTCCCATGAGGTGTTGCCAAGGTAACAGCTTGTAACAATAAAACATGACACTAACAGAACACTTACAGATAGCTTGACATTTAAAATACAAACAGCACAACGACAGTTCAACTCATTTGAGGGTGTGTTGGAGTGTGTTTCCGTGTGTCTCTTCGCAGGCTTTTCTCCAGCACCATGGGGTCAGCTGCAGATTGCCCTTTAAAAAAAAAAAACTCAACTGCCTATCAGTGAAACAGTGACCACCCAAGATCAAGAGCAGTTCAATGAGTCGCGTACAGCTAGCCATTCAGAGTCCGGCCTGCACCAGATGACCCCCTCTGGTCACGGAATGTTGTGCCTGTCCACTTGCATTTGTTGAGTCTCCATAAAGTGTGTCCATACGGCAGCCAGCCAAGCCCACCAACTTGACCGCCTCTGATGAACTCATTCTCCTGCGGCACTCATGTGGAATTGATGATGTCTGTGTTCCAAATGGAGCCGTGTTCCCTACGTGGCGCACTGTTTTTCAACAGGTCCTGTGGCGGCATGTATGGAAACATGATGCCGTTTGGAACACGTGGCCTGTTTACCACCAGCGGCTCACACATGGTAATGACTGGCTGTTTGTTGTTCATGCAGGGAGGAAGGGGAGGACAATGCAGACAGCTTCTGAAGCACTAATGATGAATAGCAACTGTTGAACACAGGAATAATGGAAATTATGTCTGAGGCGATGTGGAAATAAACTCAGACATCTTCTATTGTTTTTATTTTTATCACCATATCAAACTGTGTGAAAGCAACATGCCCTGGAATGAACCCCCCGTCTCCCTCTCCCTGTCTCCCGTTCTCCCCATCTCTCTTCCTCACCCTTTTTCTCCCATTCACCCTTGCTCTCCTTGCTTTACCTCCCTTCTGTCTTTCCCTGTGTCTTCTTTCTCTTGCTGTTCTTCTCTATCTTCCTCTCTTTGTAACATGTCCTGGGATGAACTGTGCAGTAGGTTTTACAAACAACACACTATTTTTTAAACAACACACTGATTTTTTTGAATCACTTATCACCCTGAATGTTCCAGTAAACACTGTTTCTGTTAAGAAAATGTACATTAATGAGAGTACCAAAGCTCAGTTTATGGAAGCCATAGCTATCTCTCCAACAATAAGTGCTGAGTCAGTTGATGTACTCCTGGATAATTTTAATGCCAAAATATTGAATGTCATGGATCGTGTTGCACCGGTAAAGGTAAAGAAAACTATGAGCAAACAGAAAACACCATGAAGAACCACCATGATGGTAAACGCCCTGAAAAGAGAATGTAGGAAAGCGGAACGTAAGTGGAGGAAAACTAAACTTCAAATTCACTATGATATCTATAAACAAAGCCTTGGTAGCTTCAACAATGAGTTACGCAGGGCCAGACAGCAACATTTATCGGGAATGATCAACAAGAATATCAACAATACCCGCACTCTATTTG
>JACXGI010014229.1:9198-19518 GCA_016801175.1 Esox masquinongy | reverse complement strand
CCAATTTGGACATTTTCACTTAGGGGTGTACTCACTTTTGTTGCCAGCGGTTTAGACATTAATGGCTGTGTGTTGAGTTATTTTGAGGGGACAGCAAATTTACACTGTTATACAAGCTGTACACTCACTACTTTACATTGTAGCAAAGTGTCATTTCCTCAGTGTTGTCACATGAAAAGATATAATCAAATATTTGCAACAATGTGAGGGGTGTACTCACTTTTGTGAGATACTGTATCTGGAGAGAGCTGTCATTTCGACCGATGCCCCTCGAAATTTCTGTGCATTGTCTCGAAACGTCCCAGCTTTAAGCTATTCCAAAGCCAGGCACCAAAAGACACAGTGACCTTGCGTGCACACTGTCCGCTCGCTAGAGCTACAAAGAGGCACTCTCTCATTCATTTCCAACAGGAGCCAGCGAATCACAGCGACAGCGGGCAGAGCTACTCTCTGAGACAAAATCTCCCAGTGACAGCGATTGTCGAGAGTTAAGAAATGTTCTACTTTATGTTAATTTACAGCGAATGGGCAGTGACGGAGTTCAGTGACTACCAATGGCAGGGCAGATGTTCTCTGCATCTTGAAGTCCCTTCTCTTTGCTACTCGCTATCCAAAAACTCACTCACTAACAGCTCGCCAGAGATTGAGCGATTTGTAAGTTGATTGGTCGGAGAGTGTGCACGTAGGGCGAGGCAGCTTTTAGCTTTGATGCTCTCAGCCAAAACGGAAGGAGAGCTGAAATTTCAGACATTTAAAAAAAAATTATCTTAAATCACGATTTTTACCTTGCTTTTCCCTAGACTGTTCTAAGTTTATTCTTCAAGTTTTAACAACTTATGTTGTCGTCCTATTTTTTCCAACGGGAGTATCTGGGATACGCCAGACCCAACAATGCAGAAGAGCTGAAGGCCACTATCAGAGCAACCTGGGCTCTCATAACACCAGAGCAGTGCCACAGACTGATCGACTCCATGCCACGCCGCATTGCTGCAGTACTTCAGGAAAAAGGAGCCCCAACTAAGTATTGAGTGCTGTACATGCTCATACTTTTCATGTTCATACTTTTCAGTTGGCCAACATTTCTAAAACTCCTTTTTTTGTATTGGTCTTAAGTAATATTCTAATTTTCTGACATACTGAATTTGGGGTTTTCATTAGTTGTCAGTTATAATCATCAAAATTAAAAGAAATAAAGACTTGAAATATATCAGTCTGTGTGGAATGAATGTATACATTATACAAGTTTCACTTTTTGAATGGAATTACTGAAATAAATCAACTTTTTGATGATATTCTAATTTTATGACCAGCACCTGTATATATTTCGATGAAGCATGGAGAAGCCCCAAAATTTGCTACTTTGAAGCATGCGTTTCAGATATTAGGAAGTGGATGACAGAGAACTTCTTGCTTTTAAACTCAAGAAAAAAATAAATTCTCATTTTAGGACCCAAGAAACAAAGAGCTTTGTTGGCAGATCTCACTGTGAACCTCGACGGCTGCATGGTTGTATCCCAAAAAACTGTAAGAAACCTCGGCGTTACCCTTGACCCTGACCTCTCCTTTGAGGAACATATAAAATATATCTCAAGAGTTGCTTATTTTCATCTTCGAAACATTGCAAAAATCAGAAACTTTCTATCAAAAACTGATGCATAAAAACTAATCCATACTTTTGTTACTTCTAGATTAGATTACTGCAATGCTCATCTTTCCGGTTACCCTGATAAATCAATAAATAAACTTCAATTAGTACTGCACACGGCTGCTAGAATCATAACTATAACTAAAAAATGTAAACACTACTCCAGTACTAGCCTCTTTATACTGGCTGCCTGTTAGGGTTAGGGCTGATTTTAAGGTTTTATGGTTAACCTATAAATCAATACATGGACTTGCTCCTACTTACCTCGCTGAAATGATCCAGCCATACATACCTACACGTAACCTTAGATCACAAGATGCAGGCCTTTTAATAGTACCTAGAATTTCTAAACAAACAGCCAGAGGCAGGGCCTTCTCTCATAGAGCTCCACTGCTGTGGAATGATTTGCCAGTTAAGATGAGAAATGCAAACTCAGTGCAAACTTTCAAGTGTCTACTAAAGACTCATCTCTACAGCATGGTCTATGATAAAGTTCAGTCTGGCCCAGGGGTGTGAAGGTGACCAGAAAGGCTTGATACTGTCCACCCTTCCTGTCTTGCCAGGTGGACTCTCATCGCCACTGGGATGCCCTCCCTCCAATGCCATTCGGGGGCGGAGTCACTGGCTTGTTGTTGTCTCTCTGTTGCGCACTGGTGCAATTGGCCTGTACTCTGCTGGCAATACTCGGCCCTCATTCAGGGTGGTTGCGGTTGGTGGGGGTCCCTTTGGTTGATGCTTGGCAATGTGGGTGGATTGATTTCCTGCCTGTTGGGCCCTGTCTGGGGCCTCCCCCGGATAGGGCCACAGTGTCACTGGACCCCCCTGTCTCAGCCCCAAGGTCTTACGCTGCTATATTATTGTGCTGGGGAGTAGGGTCAGTTCTCCTTCTCCACTTTAAATCCTTGTAGATCTAAGGAACGCATTTTCCTGTCTCCTGCCCTGTTTTAAACTTAGGAGGACATGAGGTCTTGAAAGACTCATTGCTGTCCCTGTCCAAAGTCCTCCTGGTTGTGTTGCAGATCAAGACGATACCTGACGAATATCAGCTGCCACTGTGCTGACACCTCCCCCCTCCCCTGTGTTGTCCCTGTCCTTGTCCATCTGGTCATGCTTCCGACCTGGACTAAGTTTAAATAGAATCTGGACTCAGCCCACATGCATTTATTAATTATTACAATTTGTACTCTTAATATGTTCACCCGGCACAACCAGAAGAGGCCTGGCCACCCCTCGGAGCCTGGCATTTCAAAAGAATGAATGTGCAACCCAGTAATGTTTTATTGCCTGTATTAACTTTCCTTTTCATTCAGGTATCTGAGCTCCTCCGTTGCCTGTACAAGCAATATCATAACTCTCCAAAAGCTTGGAGTGAGCTTAAAGCACTCAGTGAAGTCCTCCAAAAGGTGTGAAAGCTGAAAAACCTGGGGGCAAGGAGGTGGCTACCACATGGGGCAAGGAGGTGGCTACCACATGGGGGAAGGAGGTGGCTACCACATGGAGAAGGAGGTGGCTACCACATGGGGGATGGAGGTGGCTACCACATGGGGGATGGAGGTGGCTACCACATGGGGGAAGGAGGTGGCTACCACATTGGGAAGGAGGTGGCTACCACACTGGGAACGAGGTGGCTACCACATGGAGAACGAGGTGGCTACCACATGGGGGAAGGAGGTGGCTTCCACATGGAGAACGAGGTGGCTACCACATGGGGGAAGGAGGTGGCTACCACATGGAGAGAGACTCAGAACGCTTCTCAAGGACTATCCTGTGGTGTTGGCTCACATGGAGAACACTACTGAGATCAGGAAAGTCAATTTGAATGAAAGATTCTCCAGCTACTCCATTTGCATTTGCAGGTATGGTTATTATCTATTATTGAACTTAAACTTGTGAGGTCTTTTCCAGATCTGCTAGTGCCAATGTGATTGGGAGGACGAAGCAGTCTGTGCAAGTACTAATTGGCTACAGCCGCATCCTTTTCATCGTACTCGTTCAGGACGTCCTGAACGTTTTGAGCTGGTCAGTGGCTTGTTTTTTTAGTTTGTGAGTAATTAGTAGAGCTAAGTATAGTATTACATCCTTTATAGTATAGTATAGTATCCTTTACAGTGTTCTGCTTTATTCTTTGCAGTCTAAGTTAGAGGTTTCAGGAGGATGGTGTTACACTACCAAAGGCCCTTCAGGCCTTTGAGACTGCAGTGCTGATGCTTACGAGTATGCCCCCAGCACCTGGGGTGTCCCTTGAAGGCTTTCTCAAGGAATCGGCAGGGGGCCAGTTCCATGCAGCTCCAGAACAGGGAGAGCAGGGACAGATTTCACAGGTAGCAAAAGAAAACAGATAAAATGGAATATTTGTAAATTAATTTCAATAAGGCTGCTGTTAATAAAGGACTCAATATTTCAATATCTGACACTGTCAACTGCCCCTTGTCCCTTCACAATTGTCTCTAATTGCAATTTATTTTGATAGAGTGAAAAGGCAACTGTAGGAGTCTGTCATAGAGAGCCTGACAACCTGATTCAAGGACCTGAAAGACACACAAGATCCTTCAGCCAGCAGCAAAGCTGGTGGACCCCAGAGAGTGGCCAAGAGACGAGGAAGAGCTGGTGGACCACAGAGAGTGGCCAAGAGACGAGGCAGAGCTGGTGGACCCCAGAGAGTGGCCAAGAGACGAGGCAGAGCTGGTGGACCCCAGAGAGTGGCCAAGAGACGAGGCAGAGTTGGCCAGCTATAACATCTCTGGGTTATGACAGACCACTTTGCTGGAATCTTGGATCGAGTGGGCTGCGACAGGTCAGGCCCGGTACCACGAGTGGCCCAATGCAAAGGTTCTAATCAAAAAGCTACCCCAGACCCAGCAGAGTAACGCTTGGACAGACTTTATGTCTGACCCAGACAGACTAGAGAACTTCCCCAATCTACTGATGGTGGTTGAGCTCATCCTGGTGCTCCCTCTGTCAACAGACTTCAGTGCCATGAAGAGAAACAAAACCGATTGGAGGAGCAGCCTGTCTGTAGAAATGCTATGGAAACTATTATATATTAGCATTGAGGGACCAGAGGCTGCACAGTTTCACCCAGATAAGGTTGTGCAGAGATGGTTGTCAGCAGGGGAGAGAGCATGTCATGTTTGAGGTCTGTTAGCATGTTTTGTTTAAAAGTAAATTGTTTTTTCGACTGTTACCTTATTTATTTTTATAAATAGAAATGTGATACATTTTTTTTGTTTGATATATCCAGGATGTATATCATTTACATTTATTTAAATTAAATACTTAAACGATTAATATTTAAAAAATTAAAAATGTTAACAGAATAACAGAGGTCTTTGGTTTTGTTGTAACACTAATAAATTACAACTTTGAGGGTGTTATGGAATTTGTTGAGCTAATGTACATTTTAGATATATCTGCTTTTCGATTCCCCGGTATGTAACTCTGTGACATGTGATATGTCTGAATATCAGCAGATCATTGGGTACTCTGACCATCTGTTAATCTGCCTAAACCAATAGGGGTATCTGTCCTCTGTTCTTCAGGAATGTGGTTGACTGTCTTTTACGATGTTCACTTTGCCCCTAGTTTGGGTAAACATTCATGACAGGATGGAGGAAGACACAAGTGGGGGCAGGAAGGATAAGGAACAAATGTTGCCTTTAGAGAATGAATAAGCAGGGCCCTTAGTTCCTTGGGATAAGGTGGGGGGACAGTCCGCCCTTTGGGTAAAACCTATTTATTGTTGACATAAGACAGCTGGGCAGCACCTGACCACACCCCTTTTAACTGTAATAAATACTGACTGTTCAAGTATTTTCCTCAGAGATTCCTCACAGATTTATTTCATAAGCTTTTAACGAGTCTCTCTATTTGCAAATAAACCGCTAATTATGCCAAGATAATTTTGTCTCTGTATTTACTTCCCTTAAGAGTTCCTATTGATGGTATTTCCATAACAAGGGAGGGACAGTAAAAATTGTCTTGGGGCCAGTAAGTTTCAAACCCACTGGCCTTACCGGGCCAGTGGCAAAAAATGTTAACATTGAGCCCTGTAAGGGGATGCAACAGTGTGGCCAACACGCCTCTGTCCCAACTCTTGTGAGACGTGCTGCTGCCATCAAATTCAAAATGGCATGTATTTTTACAAAAACAATAAAATGTCTCAGTTTCAACATTTTATTTTGTCTTTGTACTATTTTCAATTAAATATAGGGATAAATGATTTGCACACCATTTTGATATTATTTGCATTTTATGTAGCATCCCAACTTTTTTGGAAATGGGGTTGTAGAACCGCACCATCAATGTGAAGTAGGCTACAAGGTCTCACCAAGCTGCACACAATGCCACGATCTAAAGAAACTCCAGAAGTAATTAAAAGAAAGTGTTGAGATGCATCAGTCTGGAAATTGCTACATAGCCATTTCTAAGGCTCAGGGTTACAAACAAACCACAGACAGAGCCATTATCACCAAATGGACAAAATCTGGAACAGTTTTGAATCTTCCAAGGAGTGGCCGGCCTATCAAAATTCCTCCAAGGCAGTAGCGACGAGTCATCCAGGAAGTCACAAAAAACCCTAGGCAACATCTAAAGAACTGCAGGACTCTCTAACCTAAGCTTAGGTCAGCGTTTATGATTCAACAGTAAGAGACAGAAAAAAATGGAACCCATGGTGGTATTGCCAGGCTCAAACCACTGCTAACAAAGAGAAATAGTGCTCAACTCACATGTGCAAAAAAGCTCATAGATGACCCCCAAGCCAATTGGGATAATGTTCTGTAGACAAACGAGTCAAAGGTGGAACTGCTTGGAAGGCAAGGGTCCCATTATGTCTGGCGTGAAGCAAACACAACATTTCACAATAAGAACATCACTCCAACTGTCAAACATGGTGGTGGTGTGATGGTGTGAGGATGCATTGCTGCCTCAGGGCCTGGAAGATCTGTCATCATTGAAGGAACCATGAGTTCTGCTCTCGACCACAAAAATCTGAAGGAGAATATGCAGTCATCAGTCCATAATCAGAAGCTGTAGTGTAATTGGGTTATGCAGGAGGACAATGATCACAAACTCAAGGGTACTGTCCAACACAGTATGGCTTAAAAAACAAAATGAAGGTTTTGGAGTGGCCTAGTCAAAGTCCTGACTTGAACCCCATTGAGATCCTGTGGCCTTAAACGAGCTGCTCAAAAGCCCGCTGATGTCACTGAATTACAGCAATTCTGCAAAGAAGAGTGAGCCAAAATTCCTCCACGACAATGTGAAAGACTGATCTCCAATTATAGGAAGCGTTTGGTTGCAGTTGTTACTGCTAAAGGTGGCGCAAGTAGTTATTAAGTTCAGGGGGGCAATTACTTTTACACAAAGGGCCAGTTGGTGTTGGATAACTTTTCATTAAATAAATAAAATCACTGTTTCAAATTACATTTCATATGTAGATCCAAAACCATTCACTGTGACAAATATTCCATAATAGAGGACATCGGGAAAGGGGCAAATACTTTTTCACAGATCTGTATACTATAGCTTTGTTCTTGTATCATATGATGATGTTTTCCACTCATGGAAAAATTATTAAAACTTGAATTTAGCAGAATACTTGTTCATCTTTCCTCCTACCTCAACAACCATGTTCAAACAGGTCTGCACTCTGCCTGTCACACTACCGGACATCAGGCTGTTGCTGGTGAGCTTGCAAGGTTTTGATGTCAAAATCCTCTCCGTCAACACCCCTAATACTGGCCCAGTCTTCAGGGGGTGCTTTTTAGAAGCCTGCTTGATCACATCATGCTCCATGTCCAGTTCCCTGCGGGAATGAAATAAATAAATAATAAATAACAATAAATAATGAGCACATAATATTTAAAGTTATTAGAAATGCTTTTAGAAATCACCATCCAGCCAGAGTGCCAGTTCATCTACTGGGTCGTTATCAAACTATATAGAATAGCCTAAAAAATAATTAATTACAGAATTTGTTGGTTTTAAATAGTTAATGCATTTGAAAAATACAAGAATATGTTTATATTGAAGGTCTCATCATCCTAAAAAAACAACTAAAAAAAGAATACATAGAAAAATGTGTGGAGGGTGTGAGGTCCTCGCATCGTTCCTGCTCCAGCTCCTCCCTTTCGCGCCCTCTACCAGCCACCACTACACACTCACAACGCAGTGTACCGGAACGCAGCTCACAATCCAGATCTCAATCACCGGAATACTAAACACCTGCGCTCCATTGTCTCTCCCTATATTAGCCAGATCTCCACCACCACTCAGGTGTGAGTTATTGTTCATAGTGGACTTGCCAAGACTTCGTATCACTCTCTAGCTAATCGTTGATTCCCAGCCTGTTGTATTCTCTTGTCCTGATCCCGTCTGTCTCTGTGTATAGAAGCCTGCCTCTTGACCTGCCTACCTGCCCCGTGGATTACCCTGCCTGCCTGTCCTTATCTGTGCCGTTGCCTTCTCGGACTGATCACCAGTTACCATACCTGCCTGCCTGCCTCTCTCGTTTTGTTCGTGCCTCATCCCTTTGTACCTTTGCCAATAAACCAACAGTTGCGTTCCGCAATTGGAACCTCAAACCCCTGGTCCCGGTGTTCATTACAGAGGGGTTATAGATTTGTCCAGTTGAGGGTTATGTGTATGTGGGGAGGGGTTATAGATTTGTCCAGTTGAGGGTTATGTGTATGTGGGGAGGGGTTATAGATTTGTCCAGTTGAGGGTTGTGTATATGTGGGGAGGGGTTTTAGATTTGTCCAGTTGAGGGTTGTGTATATGTGGGGAGGGGTTTTAGATTTGTCCAGTTGAGGGTTGTGTATATGTGGGGAGGGGTTTTAGATTTGTCCAGTTGAGGGTTGTGTGTGTATGTGGGGAGGGGTTATAGATTTGTCCAGTTGAGGGTTGTGTGTGTATGTGGGGAGGGGTTATAGATTTGTCCAGTTGAGGGTTGTGTGTGTATGTGGGGAGGGGTTATAGATTTGTCCAGTTGAGGGTTTTGTGTGCATGTTGGGAGGGGTTATAGATTTGTCCAGTTGAGGGTTGTGTGTGCATGTTGTGAGCGGGCTGTAGTGAGTGCAGTCAATAGCTCCGATTATTGGGTTTGTAAGCTTGTCGACCATGACAAATAGAGTGCGGGTATTATTGATATTCTTGTTGATCATTCCCGATAAATGTTGCTGTCTGACCCTGCGTAACTCATTGTTGAAGCTACCAAGGCTTTGTTTATAGATATCATAGTGAATTTGAAGTTTAGTTTTCCTCCACTTACGTTCTGCTTTCCTACATTCTCTTTTCAGGGCGCTTACCATCATGGTGGTTCTCCATGGTGTTTTCTGTTTGCTCATAGTTTACTTTACCTTTACCGGTGCAACACGATCCATGACATTCAATATTTTGGCATTAAAATTATCCAGGAGTACATCAACTGACTCAGCACTTATTGTTAGAGAGATAGATATGGCTTCCATAAACTGAGCATTGGTACTCTCATTAATGTAACTTTTCTGAACAGAAACAGAGTTTACTGGAACATTCGGGGTGATGAGTGATTCAAAAAAGACACGGAAATGATCAGACAGGGCCATGTCTTTAACCAGGACAGAGGAAATATCGTGACCTTTAGAGATAACCAGATCTAGAATGTGGCCTTGAGTGTGTGTACGCTCTTTCACATGTTGAGTGAGATCAAAAGTGTCAAGTAGTGCAAAAAGTTCTTTGGCATTATTGTCCATATTATTATCTATGTGGATGTTAAAATCCTCAGTAATAATAAACAAGTAATAATCAACTGATATAACAGAGAGTAGTTCAGCAAAATCATCAATAAAATTTGCAGAATATCGTGGAGGTCTGTAAATGGTTAAAAAAAAAATTTGGAGGGTACCCTTCAATGTAAAACAGAGGTATTCAAAAGAAATAAAATTACCTAGTGTATTTTATTTGCACTGGAGGGTATCTTTGAATAGGGCAGCCACTCCTCCTCCTTTCCTACCATTTCGACACGTATTCATATAACCACATTTTTCAGGTGCTGACTACAATCTTCTGTTAGCCATGTTTCAGTGAGAAACATAAAATCTAGGTTGTAGGATATTATAATGTCATTTACCAAGAATGATTTGTTGGCGAGAGATCTGATATTAAGTAAAGCCAGCTTAATAGATATAATAGGGGTTCCTGGACTAGTAGGTTGACATGTTACAGTTAACAGATTAAACAAGTTTACTTTATAGGTTGCATGCTCACGATTCCTTCTTTTTCTAATCAACCCAGGAATAGAGATACTGGGTCCTAGCTTGTACTCACAACAGCCGGCATTGCTATTTTCATATAAGCCTACAATGTTGCAGGAAACAGTTTGCACATTCGCAGTTATTCATATTTTTATTGATAAGATTTTCCCCATGTGTTTCAGTTGACATTCCTCTACCAGCTTTTCCAAAATAACATGGTATTTCTCCAATTCAACCACTAGGCTGTGCATACGCATGGGTTGAAATTTGCTTAGGGACACGCACACTTTCCTGTCAAGTTCAACATTGATAAATACCAACTTTTGCGTCAAAACTGGCGTACTCACGGTTTACTCAAATATTTGTGCGTACATACGATTGATACACGAGGCCCCAAGATACCACCAAAGATGCCAGGCTGACCAGGACTACACCAAAGAT